>CM050434.1:21260127-21322627 GCA_027564155.1 Gymnocypris eckloni scoliostomus | reverse complement strand
TAAATATATCATACAATAAATAAAATATATTAATTTCAATAAATAAATTAATATTTATATAACAAATGTATTTATTGTTTCCACGACTTTCCAAAGCGGTAAAAACATCTTTGGATGCCAACCAGTTGTTTATTCCCATCTCTAGTGTAGCCTATTTGACTAGTTTTAGCAGCTCTGATCTGTGTTTAGGACTATATCATGTCCTTCAGAAGATTTAAAAGGCTTTAACAGCAGCAGCTGGCCAGGCACGTGTGTGTGTGTGTGTGTGTGTGTGTGTGTGTGTGTGTGTGTGTGTGTGTGTGTGTGTGTGTGTGTGAGCATGTGTGTGTGTGTGTGTGTGTGTGTGAGCATGTGTGTGTGTGTGTGTGTGTGTGTGTGTGTGTGTGTGTGTCTGTCTGTCTGTCTGTCTGTCTGTCTGTCTGTCTGTCTGTGTGTGTGTGCGTGTGTGAGCATGTGTGTGTGTGAGCATGTGTGTGTGTGTGTGCGTGTCTGTCTGTCTGTCTGGCTGTGATGTGTGCGTGCGTGTGTGAGCATGTGTGTGTGTGTGTGTGTGTGTGTGTGTGTGTGTGTGTGTGTGTGTGAGTGAGTGAGTGAGTGAGTGAGTGTGTGTGTATGTCCGCGTCCCCGAGCCCAGACGTTTGCTCAATAACAACACAATGTGCTTCACTCCACATTCCCGCGGCTGGTAGAGCTGCAGCAGATCTGGCACGAGGACAGACACGGGCCGCAGACAGCAGACAGGCGCTCGCTCTGCAAGTCGCTTTGGCTGGTCTTACCATATATTAGGCCATTCTTACTAATGCAGAAAATACACTAGTTTGTATATAGCCAATAGCGTGTCAAGAAAACTTCGGAGAAATTTAGTGCAAACAAATACAAAAATCAACAGGGTATCAAACACCCCCCAAATGGTAAATTACCTTTAACTTGACCCTGGGGCACATTCAGGCTCTCACCGGTGTCCAACGTTTTGCTCTGGTTTCCGGGCTTGAACGACATGTTTCCTGGAAACGGTGAGCAACGGGGTTTGAGATACATTTCTCTTGTTTGGTGGGTGTGTCAAAATTGTCAGCCAATCAGCAGCAACGTGTATATAAACCACGCGGTATTAAAGAGACAGCGCGCAGTGTGTCCAAGTGAAGTCATGTAATATGTGTCCGCTGCAGCTCGGTATACAACAATTGAAGATATTAGAAGACATGTTTGTCTTAAGAGCTTAATAGTAACATAGTCAACATGATGACGATGAATTTGTAAGTAAATGTAATTAACATCAAAATAAATTCACAAGAGGGAGTATATTGTTTTCAGATGTTTATTTACATTAAAGGCAAAATAACTGAAATAATAAGAGCACAAGTAACTTCGTTAAGTCTGTCTTAATTATCATGTAGTAATTGCAATGTCTTCTGGTCCATATCCTTTCCTTAGGAAGGAGTGCTAGACAGTAATTAATGTAACATAAAAATACTATACATATTTCTATTGTATTGTGGAGTGACACTTTCATAAACTTGTCTATGCTCCTCTGATTATATTATGGTAAATATTACAATATCATAGCACAACAACAGTGATCAGCAATAAAGATAAGCCTAATACTCACAATAAAAACAAGGTGATATAGATCACAACAAGAAGTGGATTATCCTTCACCTGAAATGTCCGGCAAATGTTGGATCACACTAATTAGGAACCACAGTACCTTCACTTGATTAGGATGTTCTCTTTTATTCTGGACGGCAAGGGCAGTGACTAGCATCGATCATATTTTGCAGTATTAATCACGTATTTATACATATTTCACCAGGCTCTGAAAACTCTTCAGAAAGAACACAAAGAATGTCCTTCTCAGCTGCCATAGTTGTAACTCTTGCGTCATCAGAACAGTGTTCAACGCTTCACCGTTTCCGTTTAATAAACGCTTTGCACCGTTTTTTCTGTGCTGAACGCAGCCCTGATCTTCACGGCAATCATCAGTCACATGACCTGTTGAGGCAGTCACATGACTTTTTTGTCGTGCATCTAGTAATTTATAAATGTGCTTTTCACATTTATTCCAGCAAAAAAATATAAATAAATGAACATTACTCCACCTAAAAGGAGGATGTACATATTTGATGAGCATTGTGGAAAATGTATTTGTGTCTTGGTGTTTCCGTCCAGTGCAATCGGCCTTCCCCAAAATTCACATAGAAATGACATGGATGGAAGCCGGGTCAGTGAAAAAAAATGAAGACAGCAAAATCAAATAAATACATTTATGTCTGTTTTTCTCAAACAATACAACTATTGTATATTTGTGCTCTTTCCTCACACACACACACACACACACACACACACACACACACACACACACACACACACACACACACACACACACACACACACACACACATGTTGGTTTTTATGGTTTACGGGGACTCTCCATAGGCGTAATGGTTTTTATACTGTCCCACACCTAAACTTAGCCCTCACAGGAGACGGTGCATTTATATTTTCCCCCCAAAAAACTCACTCTGTATGATTTATAAGCGTTTTAAATTATGGGGACACTGAAAATGTCCTCATAAATCACCTTCTCCTTGTAATACCTATGTCATACCCATGTCATTATACAAATTTGTGTCCTCATAAACCACATAAACATGCCCACACACACACACACACACACACACAATTTGTACAAAATTGTATAATTTAAATATTAAATATATTATTTTTATATAGAGATGTATAAAATGGCATACTTTATATACACATTTTTTACTTTGTAAAATTCATAAATAATATATTTTTTAATTTTCGGGTCTAAGAACAACTCAGGCTTTGAATTCAGTCATTTAAAATGGTCCACTTTATCTTTCAAGAAAGAGGGACAGCTACTCTGAAACTTTGTCTCATGAGCACTTCTTGTGTTTGTTTGCCTCTTTATGATGAATCTGTTGTATTCCTCCTTTGTAAACCGCTTTAGATAAAAGTGTCTGCTAAATGAATATATATATGTAACTGATGGACTGGCCACCGTTGCCCCTCCGTCAAACACAACAGCCGCCGATGCAACTGTCTGCTGCTCGCTGCTATTTCTAGAAGCCACGAGGCGCAGCTGCCCGCGTCCCCCGCCGCACACCTGTTCATACCAATATCTGCTTTCATGGGGCACCACTGCTCCTCTCGGGCCCTGGGGCCACAGGTGGCCCCCCAGTAATGGGCACACGGCTCAGGCCTGTCATCGGGTCAAACAGGCCCTGTTATGGAGGAGGTGGCTGGGTTTTCTGTTTTAACAATCAACCTACAGGACTGCAAAACCTGACTGCAGCAGCGGTATTATCGTTCACTAAAACAAATGGTAAAAAAAAAAAAAAATATTCTAAATATATTATAATTATAGTATAAAAATACTAAAACCATAGAAAATTATACTTGAAATAAAATAACGTTAACTAAAAAAAATATTTTATTTCAGCTAGTTGCAAGCCATCATTTATCATTTCATTTTAGTTTAACTTGAAGTACTAAAATAACTAAAAACAGAAATGAATAAGAACTATAGAAATTTAAAAGAAAATAACAAAAATGATAAAACAACATTTCCAAAACTTTATAAATCTTTATATATATAAGGATAAAAAGATTAAATATATTATAAAAACACCATAAAAAAACGTTTAAATATTATAAAATATTCCTGAAATAAAGGTTAACTGAAAATGAAACACAAAAATCTGCTGGTTTAGCTTCATAAACACAACATACACGTGTTTTTAGCAGATTTTCTAGCTTTAATTATTAAAAGTTGGTTCATAGACTTTTAAAAATGAGTTATAAATAAAGATTACCGAAGTATGTTTTACAGCAAAATACTTTTTCAGTACAACTTTGCATTTAACTCAATGCTACTTGCTGTTTCTTGTGAAATGCACAAGCAATTTCTGAATGAAGAAGTAAATGCTGGCAGGAATGCAATGATCACAGTATATTCTTAGGCCTTTGAGCGAGAAAGAAGGAAATATGAGAATGTTTTTAGCCTTGAAAGATGTTAAGCATGCAGAGCGGTGAATCAATCATCAGCCGGGTCCATGTGCTCTGGAGCCGTGTGCATCCCTAATGCTTTTCCAATAGCAGACGATCGAGCGCTCCGACATCAAACGGCCTTCTCAAGCATGCAGACGCTCAGATGAAAGGCCGACGGTGTCTCTCTTGTACACAGCTGGGCCTGTAGACGACTCCACGTCTCTTTCAAAGTCCCGTCATCTTCACGGCCTGTAACCAGACTGTATATTTTGGCCTTCGAATGAGGAGTAGGTGCGGAGAAACGAAGAGAAGGTGGAAACATGTCATTTTCACTTTCTCCATCACCTTTGAGTCTCCAGACTTTAATCGGTAACACATGGCGTGTGACAGGTACTCTCGCGTGATGCCAGAATGCAACATGATACAGAATTCAATTTGATTTACACCAGTTTTCTGGAGCGAATGATTACAACAGATCACAGTTTCTTCATCAATCCAGCAGAATATGAATCCAAACCATCAGCACTACATGGACAGAAATATAAGGCTTTGCTACAATATTTACATGTTTATTCTTTATAAAACTGTATAAAGCAGTCAGCAGCAGACGTAGAACTCATTTGATCAGATACAGTGCTTGTCTTTGAGCTTCAAAGACAAAAATACAAACTTATCTAGCCATAAAATTCCCCTTTCTTCAGGTTTTCAGCTCTTGTTGTGTAGAACAATTAAGGGTAAGTGTTCAAATATATTTTAATAATTAAATAGACACCCATGACCGCATATTATGTATTATATATTTTTATTGGTTGGAATAATTTTTATTATGTATAAATGCTTACTATATATAATTTTATAACAGTAATGTTACATTTAAATATTTATATAATATATAAATATTATGTTAATTACACTACTGTTCAAAAAAACTGGGTCAGTACAATTTTTATTTCAAGAAATGCATGCTTTTATTCAGCAAGGGCATATTAAATTGATCAAAAGTGAGATGTTTAATGTTACAAAAGATGCATATTTCAAATAAATGCTGTTAGTTTAAATGTTCTGATCATCAAAGAATCCTAACAACAAAATATAACCTGATTTCCACAAAATATTAACTAGTTTTCAATATTGATAATAATCAGTAATGTTTCCTGAGCAGCAAAATCAGCATATTAGAATAATTTCAGAAGGATCATGTGCAGTGTTGGGTAAGTAATCCACTACAAATGATTCATTACTTCTTTAAAATTGTAATTTTATTACATTACTGCATTTAAAAAGTAATCAGATTACTAATTACTTTACTTTCACGATTACTTTTCAAGTTATCAAACCTAAAAAATACACAACAAAGTGAAACTCAGTTCTTTCATTAATTTAATATTGACTTATAAATTGCATAAGTATTATATTTGTATACACTCGCAATATCAATACAACTTTTTGGGGGGTTTTGTAAAATAAAGAAAACAAATAGCTTTCTGCATTCTGTCTCCACGAATATCTTCCTGAAACGAGTCACTAAATGAATGAAAATAACATGTGGAATATATCTAATTAAATCTTGAAGAGTCTATTTTTAAATGAAGTAAGTCATTTCGAAAACAAATATTATCTGATAAAATAATCCGTATGAAATCAATACGAGGTACAGTCTTTCCCGTCTGAGCTCACCTATAATGTGATCACCAGTGTCGGGGGGGTAACGCATTACAAGTAACGCGAGTTACGTAATAATATTACTTTTTTCAAGTAACTAGTAAAGTAACGCATTACTTTTTAATTTACTAGAAAATATCTGAGTTACTTTTCTCCATTTATTGACTGATGCGCCGTGTGAACATGATCTTACTGTAGATCTAATCTAGACTAAATATGAATGTGTATTAATTCATCCCACTCACAAAAAACAGATTCAGTATTCATCAAAATGAATTAAAACAGTGAAATACAAACTCAGAATATGACTCAAACCTGCAATAATTAAATATGTTAAACAACACAAATATATGTAATCTCATTTTATTAACCGATGTGTTTACTGCTGACCTTTGATGATCCAGTTCGATCATATTAATAACCAAAAATTACTTTAGATAAACTAATAATTGTGCTTCGTTGTTGTTTATTGCTGAAGAGTGTTGAACTTCTCCTGTGTTCTTCTGTACAGACGTGATTTACTCGTCCTTCAGTCTGAGGTTTATTCATCACACTTTTTGGTGTGAAAGGCTTTACATTGCTATAAATATAACTTATTGTATTAAAAACAAACAATCAAGCCCTGCTCATATTTAAAAAGTAGCGCGAAAGTAACGCAAAAGTAACGTCAAGTAAAGTAATTAGTTACTTTTTTAGGGAGTAACGCAATATTGTAATGTATAACTTTTAAATGTAACTTTCCCCGACACTGGTGATCACATCCACGCACATCACACACTGTACGATTATTATCATTGAGACGCACGGACATGTAAATGTCCACATCACCTCCGTACACAAAGACAGATTCAAGTTCATCTCGGCTACTTTTAGTTATTGGAAGAAGTCGTGCTGTGAGGAATGAGTCTTGAATTGACCTCAGACGAAGAATGCGATGCGACGCGGCGGATCTAATTCTGACGAGTCAGTTATCTGTACTTACATAAGTGTTACTGTGACATAAACTTGAACACATTCACTTGATGAACTTTCCCAAACTATAATGCCAGACTAAAATATGTGAAATCGAGTGCAACATTTAGAAATAAGTACCTTTCATTGCATCTAAATGTTGTAGGACTCGTCTTTATTTTAGCTCACATTCTCCAGTGATTTATTAAAGGGCATACTGACGCGCAAAACATGATTTTTACTATATTTTCTAACATTATTTGTAACTTAAGTAACATAATTTTAATGACATTAGTAGCTGTAATCAAATTACATACATTTAAAAGGTAAGGCATTACATTATCGCATTACCAGAAAAGTAATTAGAATTGAGTAACGCGTTACACCCTTCTCTGATCATGCCACACTGAAGAGTAATGATGCAAAAAATACGGCTTTGCATCACATGAATAAATGTCATTTTATAATATATTCAAATGGAAAACCGTTCTTTTAAATTGTAAAAATATTTGATTTTTTTACAGTATTTTTGATTGAATAAATGCAGACTTGTTAAGCATAAAAGACTCTTAAAACATTAAAATAATCCAAGATTTTGCATTGTAGTGTATAAGAAAATGGTTATTCTGTTATTTATCAACTATATATTGAGCATTTCCATTTTTTCCCCTATATTGCTGTCATCGGAACTTCATAAAAGCAATAAGCCACTTGATTTTACCATGGCTTTAGGAGTAAAAGCACCCTTACTGTACATCACTGTAACACACTCTGTGGCTTTTTGCTTTAAAAACACACAAACTCTTGTGTTAATTCAGCTCTAGGCAAACGGCCAACAGACCAACATGTTTGGTGAAAAGATCCTGAACGGATTCACGCCAAATCCTTCCTCAAAACGGCTTTGCGCTTTCTGGAAATGAACCGCTTTCTCCGTCAACTCACCTCGCCGACGTTTAATTATCTCGGATGAGAAAAATAATCAGAGATTTGCTCAAACAAACGGAGAGTCCTGACGGATCGGCTGTTGGGAATCTTGGCTCTCGTCTAACCATCAACAGCCGTGAATGGCCTTCTTTCTCAGCGCGCTATTAAACTTCATTAGAATCGATCACGGGTGTTTTGATATTTTGATAAGCCCTACCACAGCCATACATCAACGGCAGCGTTCATTCCCCGAGCACATGCTCGCCGTGTTCATGTTCCCGCGGGCTCTGGATCGTGTTGTGGTTGGAAATGTGATTTATGATTTCAAACTTTGTTTTAGGTTTGTGAAAATCGTCCGAAACAGATCCCACAGACTCGAAACGCCACCGCTCGAGTCTCTCGGTGACCATAAAACCAATCGAATGACTAGAGACGGACAGTTTAGGAGATTCTGAGGGACATCCAGGCCTTCTTCTTCGCCTGTTCACTTTCTAGACAGAAACGGGAAACGCAAGTTCTTCCTCTCGTTTCCCACAATGCATAGCGTGAGCTCTGGGTCACTGGCTCTCGTCCATGCTGACGCCCAGCCGCTTCATGACGGTGATGCGAGAGCTGCACTGGCTGGGTTTCTGCAGCAGCTCTGGTTTGGGCTGGAAATGCTCCGTCAGGATCTTCAGGATGTTCTCCAACTTCTCGTCCATCTGAAGCACCTACGAACAAAGAGACATTGATCTGAGAAACGGAGCTGGTGCGCTGTAGTGGGCTTCTGACTGTACGAGGGGTTAATCCATGAACAATCACCATTGTGCCTCAGTCATGCACTTCACCTCAGATTGTTTAACCCTTCAGAGTAAGTCCACTCAGAGATGTGTGTTTATGAAAAACATTATGGTTTACACTAAAGGCACACATTACTGCATGAAAAAGCTTTAAAAAGACCGTTTGAAGTAAATGAAGTGAATCGTATTGTCATAATTCTATATATACTATATTGAAAAAATGGTCATATTAAATAAATAAATCATTTATTTATTTAATAAATCTTGCACTATGATGTTTGTCTTTACGTTTTCATTATTGTAATATTTTTTTCATTTAAATTAGTATGCAACAATTACTACATTGATTTATGCAAGTTATAATATATATTTCTGCATTAAATACATTTTTATTTTTTATTTTACTTTCATTTTAATAATTTTGTTGATGTTTTTTGTAATTGTTGTCATTTCTATATATATATATATATTTATTTTTTTTTTATTACAGTTTTAGTTATTTTAGTACAACAAGTTAAACAAAATTAAAATGTGAAATGCTGCTCTGGTAACTTGCTGGAATAAAATAAGTTACATTTTGATATTAAAATAAGTTATGATTTTACACCAGTCAAATATTATTTTATTTAAAATAAGGAAATTTCAGTTTTACATTTTTTATTAAATTTAGTCTCAAATAGTTTTAGTTAACTATAATATCCCTGCATTACAATGCATTTTTAATGGTCTTAATGCTAAATAATTTATTATAAGATTTATTGTATTTGCACCATATTAGTTATTTATATATGTATTTATTTGTTTATTCATTAATTCATATATTAGATATTTAATGTGCCAATACTTTCATTTTAATACATGTTTATACATGTTTATTTTTATTATTCATATTATTTCATTTCCTATTTTAAGATTAACTTAGATTTTTACAGTCATCTAACATTAACTGGACAGAGATCAATTGATTTAACACGTTAAGAGCATTTTCTCTTGAAGAGCACTTCCTCTTAAAAGATATGACCCATTTTGGGGTGAAATATGACCTGGACATGCTTCATAAAATCCATCAAGTCAGGATACTTATAAATAAATACTTGAAATCCAAAATCAAATGCATTTTGCGAAAAGGTCAGGACATAGGTGACAAGAAGAGCATACATCAAACAATATGTGACATTAACACAAATTCTCAGAAACAACCCTTCATGCATACGTGTTTTTCTTTCAGAATGGGTCATTCATTTCAGATAGCTACTTAAAATACCCAGTTTATGAGCCCTCGCTAGTCATCATTTAACCGTCCAGCACACACACAAAACAAAAACAGGCCGCCAGAAACCTGAAACGCCAACACAAGCTACAGAAGGTCTTGCGCCGTTTCACTGCGAGCAGACATAAATATATTTTCATAAAGAGAAGGAGCATTCACTGCCTGTTAGAGGGGAAATATAAATCTGAACCATAAACATGTCATTGATAATCTACGGCATTATCTGCATTCCCAAGCGAGGCGCTGCGCTCAGATTAGGAATTCCTCTGGTCTGTGGAGCAATGACCCGTGGAGACCCCTGGAAAAACAACTCGAAAACAGCCACAGAAATTGTGCTTGGACTGCAAATTCACCTCGCAAATTTAGTGTTTGATAAACTGCTCTGAGAGCAGGCCGCGGGTTTGATGTTTTACATCCAAATCACCACCGATGAAGCAAGAACGAACAGCAAAGGTACTTGTTTTCTTGGAGTTTCTCCAGAAAACTGATATTTCATGTGCAGAAAAGCAGTCAAGTGTGTCATTTAATATTGTTATTAAAGGAATAGTTCACCCAAAAAATAAGACTTTTCTGAAAATGTACCATCCAAGATTTAGATGAGTTATTTTTCTCATCAGATTTGGAGAAATGTAGCATTACATCACTTGCTCACCAATGGATGTGAATGGGTGCCGTCAGAATAAGAGTCCAAACAGCAGATAAAAACATCACAAGTAATCCACACCACTCCAGTCCATCAGTTAATGTCTTTCAAAGCCAAAAGTACCATGTTTGCAAGAAACAAATCTATCAAGACATTTTAAACTTCAAACCGTTGCTTCTGGCCAAAATATTAAAGGCTTTCTCCAGAGAAAAAAGTCTTATCTGAATCAGGAGGAAAATATGTACAGGTCAAACACCGTTTACAAACCAAGACAGTGCAAAGCAGCTCTAAGCAAATACACAAGCAGTCAAACGTTTCTGAACAGTAAGATTTTTAATGTTTTATAAAGAATTATCTTCTGTTCACCAAACCCGTATTTATTTGATCCAAAATACAGCAGAAGCAGTAATATTGTGAAAATGTTTTTTTCTATTTAAAGGATAATATTTTCAGGATACTTTGATGAATAGAAAGATCCAAAGATCAGCATTTATCTGAATTAAAAAGCTTTTGTAACATTGTTCACTATACCACTCAAAAGCTTGGAGTCAGTATAATTTTAGGAAATAAATATATAAATTATACTTTTATTTAGCAAGGATGCTTTAAATTGATCAAAAGTGATGATAAAGACATTTATAATGTCACAACAGATTTCTATTTCAAATAAACGCTGTTCTTCTGAACTTTGCATTCATCAAAGAAACCTGAAAATATTATACTAGGCTGTTTTCAACATAATAATCATAAATGTTTCTTGAGCAGTAAAGCAGTATATTAGAATGATTTCTGAAGATCATGTGACACTGAAGACTGGAGTAATGATGCTGAAAATACAGCTAAGCATCACAGAAATAAATTACATTTCACTATATATTCAACTAGAAAACAGTTATTTTAAATAGTAAAATATATTTTAGAATTATACTGGTTTTGCTGTACTTTGGATCAAATAAATGCATGCTTGGTGAACAGAAGAAAAACATCTCAAATCTGATCATTCAAAACTTTTGACTAGTAGTGTATGTGAGAGGATTTTGAGAGACAAAGAGATGGACTTTTTCACTGGAGGAAGTGTTATTATGGATTATGGAATCATATTTTGACCAGAAGCAATGGCTTGAAGTAAAAAACATCTTAATGATGGATTTGTTTCTTACAAACACAGAGCTTTTTACTTCACAAGTCATTAACTGATGTGTATTATTGTGATGTTTTTATCAGCTGTTTGGACTCTCATTCTGACGGCACCCATTCACTGCAGAGGATTCATTGGTGAGCAACTGATGCAATGCTACATTTCTCCAAATCTGATGAAGAAACAAACTTATCTCATATAGCCTGAGTCACTTTTATGCCAATTTTCATTTTTGGCTTAACTATTCATTTAAGGATGTTTTAAAAGTACAAAATTCAGAATCTATCAATCTATCCATCAATCCATCCATCAATCCATCAATCCGTCCACCCATCCATCCATCCGTCCGTCTGGCCCGTCCGTCCGTCCGTCCATCCATCAATCCATCCATCAATCCATCAATCCATCCATCAATCCATCAATCCATCCATCAATCCATCAATCCATCCATCAATCCATCCATCAATCCATCAATCCATCCATCAATCCATCAATCCATCCATCAATCCATCCATCAATCCATCAATCCATCCATCAATCCATCAATCCATCCATCAATCCATCCATCAATCCATCAATCCATCCATCAATCCATCAATCCATCCATCAATCCATCAATCCGTCCACCCATCCATCCATCCGTCCGTCCGTCCGTCCGTCCGTCCATCCATCAATCCGTCCATCCGTCCATCCGTCAATCCATCAATCCGTCCATCCGTCCATCCATCAATCCATCCGTCCATCCGTCCATCCATCCATTAAAAGTACAAGTCAAAAAAACTACACAAAACACCCTCAACAAATGCAGCTCCTTGAATACTTGCTCAGCTAAATAGTAGAAAATAGTTTCTGTCTGAGTTTTGCCAACTGGATCTTCTCCTGAAGATGAAATTCAAAACAGCAGAAAGACTTTGCTTCCTTTAAGCAGACTATCTATCATGGTTAAGTCAATAATCGTCTCCCCAGAAAGAGGAATTTGATCTTTATGAGCTCTGTGGAAACAACACGCTCCGTTCCTTCATTGTGCTGATAAGAGCTCTGGGATCTTCAGCCGCTGGTGAAGCGTTGGCTTGTTTTCAATCGGCTGACCGTCTTCACATGTCAGACTGGAGGCAGGAGTGTAGCCAAAGCTTTTAGATTGAAAAAATGCCTGAAGAAACTGTTAGCAACCAAGATAAACGGTGTTTTGGTTGGAGTCTCGAAGCAGCGGTTTCACTGAAACACACTAAAGACTGTAGATGTCCACTGTCAGAAGCCCGGATTGAACACGACAAGATTTCTGAGGCGTCTCGCACCGTTTTAGCTGCTAAAAAACCCTTAAAATGTGCTGTAGAGTCGTGCAAAATTCAGAATCTATCAATCTATCCATCAATCCATCAATCCATCCATCAATCCATCCATCAATCCATCAATCCATCCATCAATCCATCCATCCATCCATCCATCCATCCATCCATCCATCCATCCATCCATCCATCCATCCATCAATCCATCCATCCATCCATCCATCCATCCATCCATCCATCCATCCATCCATCCATCCATCCATCCATCCATCAATCCATCCATCTATCCATCCATCCATCCATCATCAATCCATCCATCATCTCCATCCATCCATCTATCCTGCTCATCCGCCCATCCGGCTCATCTCCATCCATCAATCCGTCCATCCATCTATCTCAATCTATCAATCCGCCCATCCGCCCATCTGCCCATCCGTGCCCATCCGCTCATCTATCTATCCGCCCATCCGCTATCAATCCGCCCATCCGCTCATCAATCCGCCCATCCATCCATCATCCATCCATCCATCCATCCATCCATCCATCCATCCATCCATCCATCCACCCTATCCACCCATCATCTATCCGCGCCTACCTGCCCACCCATCATCCGCCCATCCATCCACCTACCTATCAATCCGTCTCCCGCCCATCCATCCATCCATCCATCTATCTATCCATCCGCCCATCCGCTCCATCAATCCTGCCCACCCGCCCATCAATCCGCCCACCCGCCCATCCGTCCCATCCATCCATCCATCCATCCATCCATCATCCATCCACCCACCTGCCCATCCGCCCATCAATCTGCCCACCCGCCCACCCGCCCATCCGCCCATCCATCCATCCATCCATCTATCCATCCATCCATCCGTCTATCCATCCATCCGCCCATCCGCTCATCCATCCATCCATCATCCACCTACCTATCAATCCGCCCGTCTGCCCGTCTATCCATCCATCTACCTACCCGTGCCCATCCATCCATCCGCCCATCCGCCCATCAATCCGTCCCACCCGCTCATCAATCCGCCCACCTGCTCATCCGTCCATCCATTCCATCCATCCATCCATCCATCCATCCATCCATCCATCTACCTACCTGCCCATCCGCTCCATCAATCCGCTCACCTGGCCCATCCGCCCATCCATCCATCCATCTGCTCACCTACCTACCTGCCCATCCATCCATCCGCCCATCCGTCATCAATCTGCCCACCCTGCCCTTCCGCTCATCCATCATCTATCTATCTGCCATCTCCCATCTGCCCATCCATCTATCATCTATCTATCTGCCATCTGCTCATCTGCTCATCTATCATCTGCCCATCTGCCCATCTGCCCATCTATCTATCAGTCTATCTGCCCGCCCGCTGGCTAATCTGCCCATCTGCCTGCTAATGCGCCTATCTGCCCGCTAATCTGCCCATCATCTATTCATCATCTCATCTATCCATCTATCTATCTATCCGCCCATCCGCCCATCCGATCCATCTATCATCTATCCATCATCTATCCATCCGTCCATCAGTCCATCAGTCCATCCATCCATCCATCCATCCATCCATCCGTCCATCAATCCATCCGTCCATTATTTATTTTTACTTAATTTGTCTCATTTTGTTATTTTTTCACTTATTTATTCTACTTTACTTTTATTCTATCTACTTATTCATTTTTGCTTTATTCAATATCTCTTTCATTCTTTGGTGTGTTAGTTTCTTTCTTTCTTTCTTTCTTTCTTTCTTTCTTTCTTTCTTTCTTTCTTTGATTCATCAAAATCCCATGTATTCTTTCTTTCATTCTTTGGTTTGTTTTATTCAGTTGTTTTTATTTGTTTGTATTCATTTATATATTTGATTTCTATCATTCTTTCTTTGTTTGTTGATTTACCCAAATTCCTCTGCTTTACTTCTTTCATTCTTTTTTGTTTCTTTTATTAATTTGTTTGTTAATTTTTGTGTTCTTTCTTTCTTTCTTTCTTTCTTTCTTTCTTTCTTTCTTTCTTTCTTTCTTTCTTTCTTTCTTTCTTTCTCGCTTTCTTTCTCTTTCTACCCACTATCATTGTTGATTCAACCAAATCCCTGTGCTTTACTTGTTTCATTTATCTTTTTTTCACTTTTTTCTCTGCCTTCAACCATCCTACAACATTACTCTCTCTCTCTCTCTCTCTCTCTCTCTCTCTCTCTCTCTCTCTCTCTCTCTCTCTCTCTCTCTCTCTCTCTCTCTCTCTCTCTCTCTCTCTCTCTCTCTCTCCCTCTCCCTCTCTCCTCTCTCTCTCTCTCTCTCTCTCTCTCTCTCTCTCTCTCTCTCTCTCTCTCTCTCTCTCTCTCTCTCTCTCTCTCTCTCTCTCTCTCTCTCTCTCTCTACGTTCTTTCTGTGTTTTTTTTCAAACACAAAGAACATAGTGTATCTGCCAAGCTTAAACAGACTCATTCATCTTGGCTAAAGGGCGTTTCTGTGCACTCGCTCAGGTCACTAAAACTCACATGCAGCACTTCACAGAGTCAGATCAACACACCTAAACCTGTTCTGGACGGATGATGAACGTGGGCAGAAACAATCGTGTGCTCAACTACACTCTCGCAAAACCTCCACCACGCTGACAGACTCCAGGACGATGCACACACACTGAACTTTACTGCTCAGAGTTTGTTCAGATGAAGTATTTTTACTGCTGTAAGTGTGTAACTCTGAGCAGAAGAGTGTGACACACGACGGCTGGGCAGACATGAACGTGTTTTTCTGCCTGTATGGAGGGCTGTGGTGTGTGAAGACATGTGATACGAGGACAGCTGTCCCCAACACATGCAGGGACCCCAGACTACACACCTGACATCACTAAACACCCCAGCGTGCACTTCATCTGTCCTTTGAGCTACAAGGCACTGGACTCATGTTCATGTGTTTTTTCAAAACAACGAATAGCTTAAACAAGCCACACATGTAATGGCCAGCAGGGTTGTGCATCGTTCAGAGTTAAGAATTACGTTCAAAAGGCAGTTCAATTACTGAAAGAATTTGAATTTGAATGAAAGTAGATTTTAAACTATTCGTAATTTAGAGAAATTAATTTAAATGTCATTTTCAAAGACAGACTATGGATGGATGATGGATAGAAACCTTCAAAAACTTGTTTAGTTCAACATTCAATTTATAGCACAAAAAAAGAGATGAAAAAAGAAAGAAAGAATTAGGGCACCATGATAATAAATGTTCCTGTGTGGCTCAGTAGAGCATTGCGTCAGCAGTGCAAAAGGTTGTGGGTTCAATTCGCAGGGAACACACATACTGACACAAAATGTATAACCTAAAATGCACTGTAAGTCGCTTTTGATAAAAGCGTCTGCTAATAAAAAATAAAAACAATGTGGCAAATTTCACAAGTTTTTGACCTCGTCCCTGAACAAAAGCAGGTCAAAGAATGAGAAAGAGAAGAAAGGAGGGAGGTCTGTTTCTAGAGCAGGAAGAGTATCAGCAGCACCTGATGCACATGAGGAGGATCAAGGTCTTTGCCACGTGCCGCTACACGGCGGCCAGAAGCGTTCCAGGGGGCCTAATCTCTCAAAGCTGCTTCTGTTTCTCCAGCAGAACAAACGCCTCTCATTCACACACTCGCAGGACAGCTCAGGTCCGCTCGCTCCACCCGGCTTCACATGGACACTGTTATCATTCCCACACAGGACAGACGGAGAGAAAACAAACAGACGAGAGGACAGAAGATGGAAGGGTGATGAGGAACTTCATGACCTACAGAATACAGATCAGCTGCTAAAGGAAGAGTTCACCTAAAACACTGAAGGCAGTGGATATTTACACTAAGTGCAAATAGCTATGGATTCTATTTATACTTAGATTTTTCTTCTATTTACTGTACACTACTTACTGCAAATAGTAGAAATGATATTCACCTCAGTATTGTAGTACATTATTAAAAAGTATGCAATAATAACTTATTGAGGTAAAATTTTCATTTGATTCAAATTATTAAATGGATGCCACCTTATTGGGACAATAAAGCCCTCCCTACACCGACCGTAACCCTACCCGATACTTTATTTCCAACTTTTTGGTTACTTACTTCATTTTTATTGAAAATAAATGGTTTTCTGATGTGATTTGAAATTTGAAAAGGGAGAAAAGGAAGTTGGCCAAAAGGCAGATTTGAACCCGGGTCGATCGCGTCACAATGAACACAACACACACTTTACTATCGCACCACCGGAGCTGACCAACAGTTAACAGTCTTTTGTAATCTTGACCAGACCAATCACACGTTAGTAAATAGCCTCAGGCATCATTTGCACTTAGTGTAAATAGACACTCGGAAAATTAAAATAGTCATTGAAAGACAAAGCTAGTCATGTGCAACACAAAGCTTTTTGGGGTATATATAGTTATATATTGGCATATTTAAAATTGCAAATCAATTTTAAAATGTTAAAATCAACACAAGAATCGATGTTTTCTGTGATTTTCTTTAAATAACAAATTTAGATTTTTGTTTTTTTTAATTGAATATTTTTTATAGAATTTTTTTTAACTTTATTTTGTATTTAAAAATCATAGTACAGAATCCTATAGATTGTGGTTATCATCCTTTTGTGTTATTTATTTATTTATTATTAATTTTGCCATTGGTCACCATTTACTTTATATGGAATAGAGCAACATGAACATTCTGCAAAATATCTTCTTTTGTGTTTCATGGATGCAAGACAGTCATACAGCATTACAATTTAATTGCTAATACATTTCACAAATTATTATAAAAAAACATCAAAATGATGAAGTAGAAAGAATGAAGCAGTATTTCCTTGCAAAAGAACATCAATAAGCTTTGTTTCACAAATAAAATCATTATTTACAGCGCAGATTTGGAACGACATGAGGGCGAAATGATTTTTGGATGAACTGTTCCATTAAAAACAATGCATTTCTATTTCATTATGATTTAAGCTCCAATAGTCATAAAAGAAAAATACAAAGTCTTTAAAAAGAACACTAAATACTGGAATATATTTATCCGCCAACTGACCCTAAAAACGCAGCATAAAAATAAGGTGCTTATATCAGGCAGAATATATTATATATGAAGTTTTATAGCGGTGACCTGCAATAAAATGGTTCAAAATGACGAGAGTAAATTGAGCTTGGCCTGATTCTCTGTCACATTTGGCTGAACGTTTCTCCACGAGCTCCGTCCCACAAAAAGATGTTCAATGGCAACAAAACAGTAAATCTTCCTTCTCTGCTGACATACTTCAGTCGTTAGATTGATTTGGGTTTGTAGTTGATTAACGTCTTCTGAAAGGATCTTACACACGCGCACACACACACACACACGCACACGCACACACGCGCGCACACACGCGCGCACACACACACGCACGCACGCACACACGCGCACACACACACACACACGCACACACACACACACACACACACACACACACACGCACGCACACAAATGCACACACATATACATGAAGAGTTTATTTGAAAAAACAGATAACCCCATTTTTATTTAAAAAAAATCTAAAATCATGTTTTTTGTTATGTTATCATGTTTTTATTGTGTTAGTTAACTGTTTTTGAAAGTTATTTTACTTAATCAAAATAACCCAACTGCAGTTTGACTGATTAACTGGAAAAAACATGATTTATATATATATATATATAAACAAAGAAAACAAATATAAATATTTAAAATTGTCTTGACAATATAATTTTCTTACTTGTGAAGTACTGATTTGTGAAGCTTTGTGAGTTTGATTCATTGACTGCTCCAAGTGTGTGTGCGCTCGGATGGGTTACACATACCACAGCTTGTTATACTCTGTAGAATTGTGTGTGTGACAAATAAAGCTCATCTGAGCTTAATAATAATGACTAAAAGCCAAAAAGGCATTTTCCTTCCCTCATCTCTCTCTCTCTCTCTCTCTCTCTCTCTCTCTCTCTCTCTCTCTCTCTCTCTCTGTCTCTCTCTCTCTCTCTGTCTCTCTCTCTCTCGCTCTCTCTCTCTCTCTCTCTCTCTCTCCCTCTCTCTCTCTGTCTCTGTCTCTGTCTCTCTCTCTCAGTCTCTCTCCTCTCCTCTCTCTCTCTCTCTCTCTCTCTCCCTCCTTCTCTCTCTCTCTCAATTTCAATTTCAATTTAAGTGTGCTTTATTGGCATGACAAAAACTATACATTTGTATTGCCAAAGCAATTGCAGCTGGGCTGCTCACAAGTAGTGCACATTTGAATTAACAGAAATAAAAATAAAAATAATAACAGTAATAAAACAAATATTTAAACCGTATTAAATATGTAGTGCAAAATGAATGACTATTGTAAGTATGTGAAATAAAATTAAATAAAGTACAGTATAAGGTTTATACAGGCAAAATATACATTTAAGTAATATAAAGGAGTAATATGTCATAATATAATCTACATGTGCTGGGAACATCAGCTCAGGGCAGGCGGAGTGTCTTCTCTTCTGTGGTGACAGAGAGACACATATTGAGCAGCAAGCACACAGCAGGTCTTGTGTTCTCCGAGCAGATACGCTAGTTTCTCCTGGTCTGGAAGGGTTGTAAATGTGGGATGGATCTGCTGTATTTTGTCGTAGTACACTGTCCGTATATCTGTGTATTTGGAGCACTCTGTCAGGAAGTGCAGTTCTGTTTCCATCTGATTCAGGTCACAGTGTGAACACAATCTCTGCTCGGGGCAGCCATGTTTGTCTGTGTCTGTCTCTATCATCAGCTTGTGTCCGCTGAGTCTGTATCTGGTCAACGTGCTTCTCAGTTTCTTATCTGACACTGTGAACAGATACTCTGCCATACTGTACTCTCTCTTTAGGGACAGATAGCATTGCATTTTACTCTGTTGTTGAGTTTGGGTTTGCCAGTGAGTGATGTAGCTCTGTTTGATTTGTGCAGTGATCTGATTGGTTCTGATGTTGTGATTCAGAGCATCAGTAGATGTTAGTGAAGCATCAGGACTGAAGCTCTGGATCAGCTGGAGGAAGGGCTTGCTTTCTTTGCTCATCTCTTGGTATTGCAGGGCTTTATAATGGTATGATTGGGGATCACTGAGCTTCAGATGTTTCCAGAATTTAATTGCCCTTTTTTGTATCTTAGTGATTAGAGGATATTTGCCTAATTCTGCCCTGCATGTTATTTGTTGTGTGCCGTGCACGTGTAATATATTTTACAGAGTTCTGCATGCAGAGTCTCAATCGGATGTTTTTCCCATTTGGTGAGATCTTGACTTGGGTTTGTCAGTGGACCCACACCTCGCTGCCATAGAGTGCAATGGGCTCAATTACTGATTCTACTATTTTCAGCCAAATTCTAATAGGGATTTCTATAGGACATTGCCGTTTTATGGCGTGAAGGCCCTGTGCTTTATCTCTCAGTTCATTCACAGCATGATTAAAGTTTCCAGTGGATGTGATTTTCAAACCCAGGTAGTTGTAGTGTGATGTGTGTGTTATCTGGTTAGTGCCTAATGTAAAGATGTGTTCTGTTCCCTGGGATCTGGATCTTTTCTGAAAGATCATAATGTTGGTTTTCTTCAGGTTGACTGTCAGGGCCCAGGTCTGGCAGTATTGCTCCAGCAGGTCCAGGTTCTGCTGTAAACCATGTTTAGTGGGAGACAGCAGAACCAGATCGTCTGCATACAGCAGGCATTTGATCTCTGAGTCGTGTAGAGCGAGGCCAGGGGCTGCAGATCGCTCCAGACTGAGCGCCAGTTCATTGATATAGATGTTAAATAATGTTGGGCTTAAGCAGCAGCCCTGTCTCACTCCACGCTCCTGGGAAAGATACCTTGTACGTTTGGTGTTGATTTTACATTTACTTTCAGTGTACATTGATTTGATGAGGTCATAGGTTTTACCTCCTATTCCACTTTCAATAAGTTTGTAGAATATTCCTTGGTGCCAGATTGAGTCAAACGCTTTTTAAAGTCAATAAAGCATGCATATATTTTCCCTTTATCTTGATGAACGTGTTTTTCAATCAGAGTATGTAATGTATAAATGTGATCAGATGTACGGTAATTTGGTAAAATCCGATTTGACTTCTGCTCAGTACATTGTGTGTGGTGATGAAGTCTAGTAGTCGAGCATTTATTATGCTACAGAATAACTTTCCCAGGTTGCTGCTCACACAGATGCCTCTGTAGTTGTTAGGATCAAATTTATCTCCGTTTTTAAAGATTGGTGTTATCAAGCCTTGATTCCAGATGTCTCTCTCTCTCTCTCGTGCGCATGCGTGGGCGTTTTGTGGAGTGAGTGTGTGGAGAGCGTGTGGTGAGCGTCTTTGATTGCTGTGAGTGTGAATTAGTGGCTGCTGAGCCACATACATAAGCGTGTTTAAGCTATTTTCTCTTAACTTCTTCTCTTCTTTCCTTCGTTCTTTTTCACTTAAAGTTAATTTTGGTGTGAGTGTTCCGGGCCGTGTGCTACCGGTTGAGGAAGCATGACGGCCCCGGATTCACGGTTGAATACACTCACGCGGCGTCATGCAGTGAAGGTGGCGGCCGCAGTGAGTGTAGAGGATTGTTGTCTAGCTATAGGGGAAGCTGTTGGTCACGAGAGTATTCTGTCAGCTTCAAAAATGAATAATGCTGCGGTGATCTTTTAAATACCGTAGAGAAAGCTAATGAACTGGTTGAGCGAGGAATTGTTGTGGATGGTTTGTTTACACCTGTTCTCCCTCTTTCAATGCCGTCAAAAAAAGTGACACTGTCCAATGTTCCTCCGTTCATTAGCGACGAGTTGTTATCGCAATCTCTTTCCCGCTATGGCAAGTTGGTTTCTCCGATTAAAAAAATACCAATTGGAAGTACAAACCCCTTGTTAAAACACGTTTTTTCATTTAGACGATTCGCTTACATGATTGTAAAAGATGATGCTGAATTGGACCTCACGTTTAAATATCGGATTGATGATTTTGATTATGTTGTCTATGCGGCAACAGGGAAAATGAAGTGTTTTTTTTGCAGTAATGTCGGACATTTAATCCGAGACTGTCCTGAAAAAAAGAAAGAAACATTAGTAGCTGCACAAAACACAAATGACACAGCTGGTCCACCCGAGACAGAGCGGCCCGCGGTGGACCGAGCCGAGTCAGAGGCGATCGTGGTAGAACAGGCTGAGCCTGAAGCAGTTCAGTCAGTGAGGATCGTGGAGGGGGAATCTGTGAACGAGGAAGTAAATAATGCAGAGACCACTAGGTCTGGTGAAGACGAGATTGTCTTGAAAGATCTGACAGTTTCTAATTCGGACAGAATTGAGGGAGACGAACATCCTGTAATGGATATGGTGTGTGAGAATGTCGGCATCGATTCAGAGGCAGAGAGTACACTGTTCAAAATGCCTCGCAAACGAAAGAACAGTGTTAATACTTGTGATTCGAAAATTCTAAAGAAAATGGACATTGTTGAATGCGAAGGTCAGAGTGAATTTGAAAGTGACAGTGAATCGGATTCGAGCGTCTCTCTCTCGCAGTGTGAAGGAGTGGGTCGCAGTTATGATTTGGAAGAAATTAAACTGTTTCTCAAAGCAACGAAAAATAGAAGAGGGGTACGAGTGAATGATTACTTTCCTGACCTTAAACAATTCGTGGACAAGACACGGTGTTTGATGGCTGAAGGTTTGTTTAACAATAAGGAAGTTTACCGGTTGAAAAAATTAGTGAGAAAACTCAATACTGAAACGAGTGATGGTGCTGAAAAAAGCTAATTTAATGAAGCTTAGAGCTTTGTTCTTTTTGTTTCCTTTCCTATTTTTTATGGGTGAAGTTAATATTGCATCAGTAAATATAAACGGTGCAAGAGACATAAGAAAAAGAGCAATATTATATGAGGTGGTTAAACAGAAAAAACTAGATATTATCTTTCTTCAGGAAACTCATAGTGATATAAAGAATGCTGTTGAGTGGACAAGAGAATGGGATGGCATCTCTGTGCTAAGCCATAATACTACTGTAAGTGGAGGAGTTGCTGTTTTATTTTCCAAAAATTTCAGACCAATTTCTTATGATGTTGATGAAATTATAAAAGGTAGACTTTTAAAGGTTAGGGCTTTATTTGAAAATCATGTATTTGTTTTTATTTGTGTCTATGCTCCTACTTCAGGAGTTGAAAGAATGTTGTTCTTGAATAACCTCAATTCAATTCTGCAAAATGTTAGTAGTGATGAGTTTTTATTGCTAGGAGGGGATTTTAATTGTACTGAACAAAATCTAGATAGGAATCATATCGAGCCCCATGAACCCTCCCGCAAGAGAATAATCCAAGTTATTAAGACACATGAGCTGAGTGATATATGGAGGCAGTTTAATGGTAATCAAAGGCAGTATACTTGGTCTCACGCTCGTGACAATGTTTTGTCCTTGGCGAGATTAGACAGGTTTTATACTTTCAGACACCATTGTGGTTTTTTTAGTAAGTGTTTTATTGTTCCTGTAAGTTTCTCTGATCACAGTATGGTATGCTGTTCTTTTATTTTGAATTCTATCAAACCAAAAAGTGCCTATTGGCATTTGAATACCTCCCTGTTGTGTGACAAGAATTTTGAAGAGACGTTTACATTTTTTTGGAAAACATTTAGAGCCACAAAGAATACTTTCCAATCTTTGAGACAGTGGTGGGATTTTGGAAAAGTACAAATTAAGCAGCTTTGTCAACAGCACACTCGAAATATCACTGTACAGATGTCAAGAGATATGAAAACCTTGGAGGCATCGATAGTTAAGCTACAGGAGCTAGTTGATTTAACTGGGGAGAATAGCTGTTTGGAAGCTCTTTCATTGAAAAGACTCAACTTAGTGACCTTGTGGGGGTAAGGCGCAAGGAGCTCTGGTTCGGTCTCGGTTTCAAAATATTGACCAAATGGATGCTCCAACTAAATTTTTCTTTAATTTAGAAAAAGACTGGACAGAAAAATTAATTCACGCACTACGCTCTGAATCTGGCATGTTATTAACTGACCCTATTGATATTAGAAGGAGAGCTGTTTGTTTTTATGATGAATTGTACAAGTGTGAATGTGACGAAGAGCCTGACATTGACAATGTTTTTTTTGAAAACTTGTCAAGGGTGTCTGAAGAAGGCAATTTGAAACTCAGCAAGCCCTTGAGCCTAGAGGAGTTGCACAATGCCCTGAGGGGTATGGAGTCGGGCAAGGCTCCAGGTATCGACGGTCTCCCAGTAGACTTTTATAAGTCATTCTGGTCAGTGTTGGGGGAAGATCTGCTCGCAGTGCTTAACGAAAGCTTGGCCGAAGGGCGGCTGCCGTTGAGCTGCCGTAGAGCAGTTCTTACACTCCTCCCAAAGAAAGGAGACTTGACTGACATCAAGAACTGGCGTCCTGTGTCCCTTCTGTGTACAGACTACAAGCTGCTCTCCAAAACATTGGCAAACAGACTAACAGAGGTAATGGAACAAGTCATCCACCCAGACCAGAGCTATTGCATACTTGGAAGGTCTATTTTTGATAATATTTCTTTAGTGCGAGATTTTTTAGATGTCTCCAAGTTATTTAATTTGGACTGTGCTCTGATTTCTCTAGATCAGGAGAAAGCATTTGATCGGGTAGAACATAACTACCTGTGGAAAACTTTAGAAGCATTTGGCTTTTGTCAAGAGTTTGTGAGTAATATCAAAGTCTTGTACACTGATGTTGAGAGCCTGCTGAAAGTAAACGGTGGCTTATGCACTCCTTTCAAGGCTGGTAGAGGTGTTAGACAAGGGTGCTCTTTGTCAGGAATGCTCTATTCGATAGCAATAGAACCTCTATTGCAGCAGATAAGAATTAAATTGAATGGTGTACAAATACCTGGTTTTAGTTGTAACGTCCATTTATCAGCTTATGCCGATGACGTGATTGTAATGGTCAATAATCAAAATGATATAGAGATTTTATTACAATTACTTGAGGATTTTAAAGTCTTATCCTCCGCTAAAGTAAATTGGAACAAAAGTGAAGCTTTATTGTGTGGAAAGTGGACGAGTGTGAGGTTAAGATTTCCTAGAGGTTTACGTTGGAATACAGAAGGTTTTAAATACTTAGGAGTTTTCGTAGGAAATGAGATTACTGTACAGAAAAACTGGGATGGAGTTGTTGAAACACTTAAAGGTCGTTTAGCTAAATGGACGTGGTTGGCCCCAAATATGTCATATAGAGGGCGTATTCTAATTATTAATAATTTAGTTGCTTCATCTCTCTGGCATAAACTAGCCTGTATTGATCCACCCCCAAAATTGTTAGCAGAAGTTCAAGCTTTATTAGTCAATTTTTTTTGGGATAAATTACACTGGGTCACTCAGAGTATTTTGTTTTTGTCAAAAGAAGAAGGTGGACAGGGGTTAGTAAACCTGCAAAGCAGGACAGCGGCTTTTCGTCTGCAATTCATACAGAGACTTCTGTTGGGACCCACTGATTTCAGCTGGAGAGCTACAGCGTGTGCTATTTTACGGAGGCTTGGAGGTCTCCAGTTGGACAAAGCTCTCTTCATGATGGACCCCCTAAAACTGGACTTTGCCAACGCACCAATTTTTTACCGCAACCTTTTTAGAGTTTGGAGTCTTTTTAATCATCAAAGGACACCAAAAACGAACTCTCTCTTCTGGTTGTTAAACGAACCTATAATACATGGAGCTCGTTTGGACATTTCGGTGGATGACAACACTTTTCCTGGACTGAATCATTTGCTGTGCAAATCTAAGACCACTACTTTAAGTCATCTGGTAAAGGTGGCGGGTCCTAATTTTATGAACACTGAGCAAGTTGCTTCTCATCTCGGAATAGTTTCAACCCGTAAAGTTGGTCAATTACTGATGAAGTGGCAGTCTGCTCTATTAATTGAAGAAAGGGAATCATTAGCAGATTTTTGTAGAGGAGAAAAGGCTCCTAATGTTGAGGACTCTTTTCCCGCATTGTTTTATCTCCCAAACTAGATGATAGTACAGGATGTTTTTTAAAAGCTGGCAAAACTTTGTGTTTGGATTTCTTTTCAGTTACTGGGAAACTTTTGTACAAAGCATGTGTTCTGGTTTTTAACAAGAAACTTTTAAACAAAATAGATACTCCTTGGCGTTCCTTCCTCAAAGTAGATGATGATGTTAAACCTGAATGGAGAGTTTTGTATAAGCCACCGTTAGTAAAGAGAGTAGGAGATATACAATGGAGAGTTCTTCATGACGCAATCGCTGTAAATGCTTTTGTTTCTGTCTTAAACCCTGAAGTGAGTTCTGAATGTCCTTTTTGTTTTAAAAGAGACACAGTTTTTCATGCTTTTATGGAATGTTCCAGGTTAAACCATTTATTTACGGTATTAAGGAATCTTTTTGGTTGTTTTAATGAAACATTTTCAATGGAAATTTTTGTATTCGGTGCCAAGTATGTGAGGAGAAAACGTTATGATTGTCAATTACTGAACTTTATGTTGGGTCAAGCTAAATTAGCTGTCTATACAAGTAGGAAAAACAAAATTGAGCAGAAGTCTGGGCAAGATGTTGTTGTTTTGTTCTCAAGTCTGGTAAAGGCTAGAGTTTTGATTGATTTTAATTTTTATAAGTCAGTGAATGATGTGCTTTCCTTTGAACTGAAATGGTGTAGCAAAGGAGCATTGTGCTCTGTTTTTGAAGATGAGTTGCTTTTTACATACATTCTGTGATTTATATATAATGTGATTTATATTTTGTGAATTTGTTTTATTGTCCATTTGTAATAAAGAGCTATTCAAATTCAATTCTCTTAGTCTCTCTCTCTCAGTCTCTCTCTCCTCCTTCTCTCTCTCTCTCTCTCTCTCTCTCTCTCTCTCTCTCTCTCTCTCTCTCTCTCTCTCTCTCTCTCTCTCTCTCTCTCTCTCTCTGTCTCTGTCTCTGTCTCTCTCTCTCTCTCTCTCTCTCTCTCTCTTAGTCTCTCTCTCTCAGTCTCTCTCTCTCTCTCTCTCTCTCTCTCTCTCTCTCTCTCTCTCTCTCTCTCTCTCTCTGTCTCTGTCTCTCTCTCTCTCTCTCTCTCTCTCTCTCTCTCTCTCTCTCTCTCTCTCTCTCTCTCTCTCTCCTCTCTCTCTCTCTGTCTCTGTCTCTGTCTCTCTCTCTCTCTCTCTCTCTCTCTTAGTCTCTCTCTCTCTCTCTCTCTCCTTCTCTCTCTCTCTCTCTCTCTCTCTCTCTCTGTCTCTGTCTCTGTCTCTCTCTCTCTCTCTCTCTCTCAGTCTCTCTCTCTCTCTCTCTCTCTCTCTCTCTCTCTCTCTCTCTCTCTCTCTCTCTCTCTCTCTCTGTCTCTCTCTGTCTCTGTCTCTCTCTCTCTCTCTCTCTCTCTTAGTCTCTCTCTCTCAGTCTCTCTCTCCTCTCTCTCTCTCTCTCTCTCTCTCTCTCTCTCTCTCTGTCTCTGTCTCTCTCTCTCTCTCTCTCTCTCTCTCTCTCTCTCTCTCTCTCTCTCTCTCTCTCTCTCTCTCTCTCCCTCCTTCTCTCTCCTCTCTCTCTCTCTCTCTCTCTCTCTCTCTCTCTCTCTCTGTCTCTGTCTCTGTCTCTCTCTCTCTCTCTCTCTCTCTCTCTCTCTCTCTCAGTCTCTCTCTCTCAGTCTCTCTCTCTCCTCTCTCACGCATGTGTCACATAAACGTGAGTGTGTGGGGACAGATGCAGTATTTTGTTCCTGTGGGGGCTTGTTGACTGAACACTTGTTTGGAGTGACAGCTGAGTGACAGCTGTTAAACCACACCCACACACTCGACTACGCCCTCCACCCGCCCAGCTACTCAATTAAACCTTCTGTGAAGTCCTCATTAAAGCAACACTCTCTAATTACCACAACTGTCCAACAAAGAGCTAACAGCACCTCCATCTACGTCCACGGCATCAGTGACGATCCTCAAATACAGTGCCCAGAAACCACAGACGACTCATTTACAGTAAGTCAGACGGAGCAACAGGAAGCTGCAGGACTGTAAGGCCCTGTTTGTGCAGGTGTTTGACAGCTGAGCCGCGTGTGAGAAATTAATGCTCAGCAAAGACAGTAGAGACATTTATAATGTTGCAAACAATTTCTATTTCAAGTAAATGCTGTTCTTTTGACCTTTCTGTTCTTCAAAGAATCCTGACAAATAAAACGTATCACCGTTTCCACAAAAATATGAAGCAGCACGACTGTTTTCAACAGAAATGTTTCTTGAGCAGTGAATCAGTATATAAGAATGATTTCTGGAGATCACGTGAAGACTGCCATGCTGAAAATTCAGCTTTGATCACAGGAATACATTATGTTTAAAACATTCATATAGTAAACTACGGAAGCCTGTGTCTGCTGCAGAATAAAAAAAAATATAATTAGAAAAAAGGTAATTGGGACTATTTAATCTCACAATTTGGACCTCATATCTCGCAATTTAGATTTGTTTATTGTAATAATATAGAGTTTATATTTCAAAACTAAAAAAATTAATAATCTGAGAAGTCTTTTATATTTCAAAATTCTGACTTTTTCCCGTCAAAACTGAGTTTATATTTTAAAACTCTCAGAATTATGAGTTTATACGTCAAAAATCTGATTTTTTATCTCACAATTCAATTTTTTTCTCTGTCACGTAATAGAAAAGGTAATTATGGATTTTTATCTTTCAATCCTGAATTGTTCTCACAATTGTGAGCTTATATCTCACAATTCAAAGTTTATTTCTTGCAAAAAAAGGTCAAAATGATAAATAAGTCAGAATTTGTAGAAAATTCACATTTACCTTGATTTTTTTCTTCTGTGTCAGAAACGGGCTTATTTTGGGTTACTTTAAATATTAATAATATTTCACAATATTACAGTATTTACTGTATTTTGGATCAAATAGATGCAGGCGTGGTGAGCAGAAGAGAATGTGAATGAACCGGTGAAGGTCATGATAATGATGATAAACCGGTCTTCAGATTCCTGCGGCTGATGTCACCTTCCTTTAAACGAGTGTAATTTCCCTGCCGATAACTGTCAGAAACACGAAACTAGTTTATCTTTCAATCACAAACCATCCCGTTTGCATTCATTCACGGTCAGCTTGCAGAGAAACACTGAAAACAGACCAAGCCTCTCTCAGCTCAGATGATGGGAAATGATCATTATTTAATATGTCAAGGGAAAAGATGAAGATGAGCCGCCATACGTGTTCTTACTGTAAGTGTGGATATAGTGTGGCATGAGAACAGAATACAGATGAATGAAACGTGACCAGAGGTGATTGAGTTTCTCATTTCAGCGTTGCTTTCTCCCACGGGTTCATCCTTTCTTCTTATTTATTGACATCCTGACGCCTTCCTGTCAGTTTTCTCAATGAACTGCATTCACACGAGTTCATAAACAGCGAACGAATGAATCTAGAAACACGTCAGTGTTATTTCTGTATCACTGGAATACAGTTGTTGTCTTTCATTTGAATCTCAGTTCAAGGTTTAGTCATTCTGTAGTGTTGTGTATTTGTATTATTATTTTTCAATATTTTATATTCATTTTAACTTCAATTTGAGTTATTTTACTTAAGTTGAATGAAAATGAGAAATGCCGTCTTGGCAACAAGCTTAAATAAAATATGTTTTTTATATTTTATTTTATTTCAGTAAATGTTTGTGTGATGTAAATCTTAAATACTTTATCACTATATTGGGATGTATTTAAGACCGAATCGGCCATCAAACAGGTAAAAAACATAGGGAAGGACGAATTATGTAATTTTTATTAAAGATTGGGAAGCAAGCAAATAAATAAATTGGTTTTCTTTTTCAGAATAAGACAATTAACATGTATTAGAAAAAATAGGACTAATTTTATATTTAATCACAACTTTAATTTGCTTTAAGAAGATTATTATTAATATACATGCAAAAAAAAATTGACATAATTCTGGCAAAATTGTAACCCATAAACGTAAAAAAAAAATTAAAACGTTTTTTTTGGTGAAAAATTAGTATGTTTATCCAGCAAAGATGCATTGAATTAATCAAAAATGACAGCAAAGACATGTATAATGTTACCAGAGAAATAAAAGCTGCTCTTTTGAACTTTCTACTCCCCAAAGAATCCTGAATAATAAAATGTATCACGGTTTTCACAAAAATAGGAAGCTATTTTCAATATTTCTAATAACCAGACATGTTTCTTGAGCAGTGAATCATCATATTATAATGATTTCTGAAGATCATGTGACACTGAAGACTGAGTAATGATGCTGAAAATACAGCTTTGATCACAAAATAAATTACATCTTAAAATATAATGCAAGAGAAAACAATTATTTTGAATTGTAATAATATTTCACAATGTACTGCATTTTTTACTGCATTTTTAAATCAAATAAATGATGAGCAGAAGTTTTCTTTAAAAACATTATAAAGTCGTACTGACCCTAAACATCTGAACAGCACTGTATATGATAATGTTTTTATGGTACTGTTCATAATAATGCACAAGTGGGCAGATTCTGTTCTTGAGTCCTACTGAATATTCGGTTTTATTCGGAAATACATTACATTACGGAAATGAATAAAGTAACAAAGGCAGTTTAAAAGATTGTAAACTTCAACATGACCTCTGTCACGTTTCTCTCAGCGAACGCAGTGTCAGGGCGACACGGGTGACATTAAACCTACAAACAAAGCCTTCCTGCTCAGCGGGACACTCCTGTCTCCTGTCCCTCTTTGTTCATTTCCAATCCAGGGACTGTCGGCCCAGCCTGCTATTTTTAGATAGTGAGTAAACACGAGCAGCGCCCGTCTAACCTTCCCTCCCCTTCAGCTCTGAAAGAACACAGTCAGGGGCAAATCACAGGCCTCTTTTAGCACCGGTGCCAGTTGACTCAGTGCGACAGAAATAGAGTCAGGAGGAAATAAATACAGGTAACGCTTTCAAGAGAGGTTTCTATTTTGGAGTCGCTCCGGTGGGTCTCAGGGACAGGCGTATGCCGGACGTGACGTCCCAGAGTGAGCTGGAATCTCATGAACGAGAATAAAATAACAAGACACAAAATGAAGATCTTGTTCGTGTGGTTAGGGTTTGGTCAATTAAGAAGTTCTAGATATAAATACCTGGAAAATATCAGGAAAATGGTCACTAGCTGCTAAATTCTGACTGCTTTGAGTGCCCAAACCTTGGTGGAAAAATAAATGATCAAATAAATATGACACAGGATCAGTAGAAATACAGTTATACACTACTGTTGACAGGTTTGGGTCAGTAAGATGTCCCTTATGCTCAACAAGGATGCATTTATTTGATCAGAAATACAGTAAAACAGCAATATGTGAAATATTATTACAATTTAAAAGTCACAGCACAGCTGTGCTTTTTCACCCAATCAAAACTCAATAAGAACCATAAATATGTGTGGCAACATTCCGTCCAATCACAGCACAGCAGTGCTTTTTCACCCAATCAAAACTCAATAATAACCAAAAATATGTGTGGCAATATTCCGTCCAATCACAGCACAGCAGTGCTTTTTCACCCAATCAAAACTCAATAATAACCAAAAATATGTGTGGCAACATTCCGTCCAATCACAGCACAGCAGTGCTTTTTCACCCAATCAAAACTCAATACTCAATAAGAACCATAAATATGTGTGGCAACATTCCGTCCAATCACAGCACAGCAGTGCTTTTTCACCCAATCAAAGCTCAATACTCAATAAGAACCATAAATCTGTGTGGCAACATTCCGTCCAATCACAGCACAGCAGTGCTTTTTCACCCAATCAAAACTCAATACTCAATAAGAACCATAAATATGTGTGGCAACATTCCGTCCAATCACAGCACAGCAGTGCTTTTTCACCCAATCAAAACTCAATACTCAATAAGAACCATAAATCTGTGTGGCAACATTCCGTCCAAACACAGCACAGCAGTGCTTTTTCACCCAATCAAAACTCAATACTCAATAAGAACCATAAATATGTGTGGCAACATTCCGTCCAATCACAGCACAGCAGTGCTTTTTCACCCAATCAAAGCTCAATACTCAATAAGAACCATAAATATGTGTGGCAACATTCCGTCCAATCACAGCACAGCAGTGCTTTTTCACCCAATCAAAACTCAATACTCAATAAGAACCACAAATATGTGTGGCAACATTCCGTCCAATCACAGCACAGCAGTGCTTTTTCACCCAATCAAAGCTCAATACTCAATAAGAACCATAAATCTGGGTGGCAACATTCCGTCCAATCACAGCACAGCAGTGCTTTTTCACCCAATCAAAACTCAATACTCAATAAGAACCACAAATCTGGGTGGCAACATTCCGTCCAATCACAGCACAGCAGTGCTTTTTCTTTCTTTCTTTTTACACATTAAAACTCTCATAACTTGGAATAAATAAGATATAACAAAATGGAATGGAAATAATTTTAACAGATACAACTGAGCAGAATATAGAATGGACTGAATTGGAGTGGAATAGATAAAAAGCAAAGAAATGTAATTTAATAAAATGGAATAATTGGAAACATAATTGCCTTTTAACCTCACATCTTGAGTTGAGGTCCTGGAATGTCAAAAAAAGGATACTCAAGAGTCTAAACAAGAAGTGCCTAAAAATGGCCATTTAATCCGGTCTGAGAATAGAAGTCAAACAGAAGGGAGCTGTGTAAATACATCCAACAGCATCACATGGAGACAAGCAAACATATGTAAGAACAACTATGAGCCCGGAGAGATCACAATCCAAACACAAAAACAAACAGAGCCTGACTGAACGGATCTCAACACGGCAGCGCTGCCATCTGATGTTTATAGTGGCATATCTACAGAGGAATTCCCTTGCCAGCGATGCTGACTATTTGATATCAAAGCACAAGTGTATTACGCTACATCAATGTATCATTATCTAATGTCTTATGATGGATTAACATGCATAATGTCTTTAACTCGAAACACTTTGACGGTACAAGCTAGAACCACTCGAACCAGCCCGGGCAAGACTGGTCAAAAACCCAGCTCAAAAAGAGCTTCGAGAATGAACAAGCGCTCAGTTTCATACAGGTAGTGCACAAATCATGTATCTTAAAGAGATAGTTCATTAAAAATAAAACACAATTCATTTATTCTTTGTCATTCTAAATCCATATGATAAAAAAAAACACCATAAAAGTAGAATGTAGTCCAGTAGTCCAGTCATAAATACATGAATGTTTTAAATTATTAAATATTAACGTTTTAAATAAAAATCAACATAGCATGAACGTATCATATTTAATATGATTATAGGTGATAGTCCAATCATAAATATAAGGAAATATAACCTGGAAAATGGATATTAACATCTAAATTATGACTGTTTAAAGTGCTGTTCTATTTATTTATTTTAATGTTTTAAATGATTAAAAATGAACAAATAAATGCCGTATTTTAAACAAAACCATCAAAAAGTACCATAAATGTATCATAAAGGTAGTTCATGGTATGATTATAGATGATAGTCCAGTTAAATACATAGAAGAAACTTGAAAAAGGACATTGGCATTTAATTATGACAGTTTCAGGTGCTGTTTTATCTATGTATTCTATATGACTGTTTTAAATGATAAACAAGAACATGTTTTAGTCATAAACCGATAATATTTTAAACAAAAACCATCATAAACTACCATAAAAGTAGTTTATATGACTACACATGATGCTCCAGTCATGGAAAAAGGAAATTATGACTCTTTTAAGTGCTCTTTTATTTATGTTTTAAATGCTACACATGAACACGTTTCACTCATAAATCTATATTATAAAAATAAAACATCATGAAGTACAATAAAGCATCTTAAAAATAGTTACATGTCTATAGATGACAGTCCTGTCACAAATACATGGCAAAAACACGGAAAATAGAAATAAACATAAACCCATTTGATTTGAAACAAAAACCATCATGAAGTATCATAAAAGTATGATAAAAGTGGTCCATATGTAACTTGTGTGCTACAGTGTGTACAAACTCATACTGGTTATAGAAATGGTCTAAATGACGGCAGAATATTGATTTTTAGACGATCTGCTCCTTTAAGAGACACACTTCCGTCTCCCTGTTATTTACATATTCCTGCATGAAATGAACAGAAGTGGATAACAGCGTTGTTTTGTTATTATGTGTGCATGCAGCACCTGGTCTGTGTGAAGTAAATATATGAATATTGAGTTTATGAGTGTTTTTTCATGTGGGGCTTTCCACAAGCCTTTAACATCAAGGGTTTAATTAAAGAGAGTCAGGGCAGGCTGGAGCCACGGCAAACAGCCATCAACAGCTACATAATAAGCTGCAATGGACCAGGATTTAGGCCATAAGTCAGAAGTCTGGCTAAGAATAGTGTCAGAATAACTCTATAAAGACAAAAGACAAATGACGAGAACATCTGAGATGAAGTCTGCTGAAATCATACAGGTCTGCCTCGTTTCCCCGAGGACCCGCACACCTGGGGAACCCATAGACAGAACCACTTTCCTTTTTCCAGGAGTTCACAGCTTGCAGAGTCATCAGTGCCGCTTGCAAAACGGCAAAATAAAGTAGAGCGCTGGAGGACAACAACGAGCTTGAAAAGAAGAGAAGGGAGAGAGAGAGGGAGAAAGAGATGGAGAGAGAGGGAGAGGGAGAGAGAGAGAGAGAGAGAGAGAGAGAGAGAGAGAGAGAGAGAGAGAGAGAGAGAGAGAGAGAGAGAGAGAGAGAGAGAGAGAGAGAGAGAGAGAGAGAGAGAGAGAGAGAGAGAGAGAGAGAGAGAGAGAGAGAGAGAGAGAGAGAGAGAGAGGAGAGAGAGAGAGAGAGAGAGAGAGAGAGAGAGAGAGAGAGAGAGAGAGAGAGAGAGAGAGAGAGAGAGAGAGAGAGAGAGAGCTAGAGAGAGAGAGAGAGAGAGAGAGAGCCCGTTTCACAGATGCTGCACCGTTTGGAAGCACGTAAACCAGTTTATAGTTCAATAGTACCATTTAAATAGAGTAGGTATATAATTATATATAAGTATTTATACACACACACACACACACACACACACACACACACACATATAATACCAAACATTACAATCTAAATTATTAATTAGTAAATTAGTATGCTATCATATAAATACATATAATTAAAATTATTACTATTCAAATTCAAGTTTTATTTAGTTGCATTGCATAGTTTTACAAGTTAGTACAGTTCAGAAATGCACTAATGACTAAATTAATTTGAAGTTTAATATAGAATATAATACTATTGTATCTACCATAGAATATAACAAAAGCATAGTTCATAAGGAATGCCCGCTGCCCCTTTATTAGTCTAAAATACACACTACAACTACAATACAACTGTATAGTGCATATGTGATCGCTATCAGACAACCTGCTGGACTAACTAACGAAATAATTACAAATAAAACAAATATAATAATACTTTAAAATAAATATCCCACGTATTTATAAATATAACTGTAATAATTTAAAATAATACAAAATGTATTGATAATAATTAAGTAATAATTATTAAATTAATTATTCTAAATTATTTGAATGATTTAAAATAAAGTAAAATAATACTTAATAATACTTTTATTTTTAATTAAAATAATTATAAAATAAAATGTAATTTATTATATTTATTTATAAATATAAAATAATTATTTAATAATTAAAAATTTTAAATAAATAAATAAAAATAAAATAGAATAATAAAATAATTATAAAATAAAAATTTAATACAATTCCAATTTTAACTTAACACTTTAAAACTCATACTTAAACTTAACCACATCACGCTCTAGCTACCACCCACTGTGTCCCGCTGGCAAGCTCACGTTTTCCTCAGAAAGAGTGCAAACTCCAGTTTGGGAATATCGTACACCAGAGGGGATTTGTACAAACAGCATGATGGATGTCCGCTGATGGCTGGTTAGTCCTCAGTTTGGCAAACAACACGAAGCCAGACCGTCCCCAGCTGCCTCTCTGAGAGAAAACCTGCACATGTGCTGCAGAGGAGGCCAGCGCAGACTCTCCACCCGCATCAGAGAGACATAAATAACATCTCTATGAGCTGAACGAAATACATACAGAAGGCCAGGCTTTCGAGTCTGTTTTCTCAGGGCACCGGGACGGACGGACGGTGGCAGCGACTTGCTCTTCTTCTGTGATGTTTGGAGCCGGCTTCTGAGGGCCGATGAGACCGCCAGGCACACCGGGGAGGGATCGCTTCCCACAGCTGTGCAAACCTTCACCAGGAAAACAGCAGCACCATTCCTGCTGGCTCCAGATCCACCTGATCCCGCCCCGGCCAGACTCCGACACGGAGGGCGTCCAAAAGCAACAGCTGCCTCCAGAGGCACGTGCCTCGCCGCCACAAAACGGCCTTTGGGTTTCTGTGGGAGTTTTGCTCATGTTCGTGGTATTTATTGTCTACGATTAATAAAGTAATTGTTGTTTTAACAATAATGTGTGAGCTGACATTATGTAGAAGGTTACTCACATTGCAAAAAACAACCAATAACACGTCACTGCATTATGAAGGCCATATAATTCAAGTTATGAAAGCAAAGAAAAATCTCTATATTGTTTATGAGATATGCTATATTATCACACAAGCAAGAGTGCTGTTTTCCTGAATATCGGCACAATTGCAAATGTTGCATTGATTTTATACAACAGTTCAACAAACAAGTTCACATTGAGAGTGATACACTTTGGAAAAAATATTGTCTGTTTTTTTTTCTATTTCTCCAACAAAAATAGATCCAAAGAAAGCCGTAGAAGAACACTGCTGTCAGAATGAATCTGTTTCTGATCTGTCAATGATTCAATGATCCATTCATAAAGACAGTTACTTGATTCGTTTCTAAATGAATCAGCTGTTTTGAAATGAATCACTCATTAAGACTCCCTCTTGTTGCCACCTACTGTTAATATCGAGTGAGTTTCATTTTAGACAATATTGTCTGTTTCTTTTTTCTTTCTGTTTCACCAACGAATATAGATCCAAACAAAGCCAGAGCGGGACATTTGTGCGTCTCAGAGCAGCACGGCAGTGTTTAATTCCAGAATTAATCTGTTTCTGAACGAATCATTCAATCGAACGATTCAATGAATCACTCACTAAGATAGAAACTTGACGCCACTTATTTATTTATCAATGACAGGGCTAAATCAGCTAATGTACCAGCATGAGACATTCAGCAAAATATCAGTCCATTATCATATCACAAACAGAATATAGAGATACCTTTCTTTGTTGATACATTGGTGGATGAACTCGGAGATGGTTTTCTCAAATTAAATGGTAGTGAAGGTCAAATCTCCGAGGAGGGAGAGCGAGGGCCTGTTGACATATAGTATATGAAGCAGCTTTGTTTTCATAGTGATAAGCGTGGAGCTGGTTTTAAACAAAACAGCAAACTGTTGAAAATACAGCACAAATGGGATGGTGGTGGGGGGTCAGGACCTCCTTCAGACCGTAATCTGACGGACGGATGTGGGTCCAGACCGAAGCCTCCCACACTGGACCGCTGTCACCGTAAATCTGAACACAATTCAAGCACACTGCGATGCAGCTGGTCCTTACAGTTATCAGAACTCAGACTTACAGCTGGGCATTTGGACATAGCCGGTGAACACTAATTGGTAGAGTCGGGTCTTTTAACTAGCAACCACCTATCAACTATACCCTAGCAACCAACTAGAAAACCCTAACAACCTCCCAAACTCCTTAGCAACTACCCAACACCCTATAAACTACCCAAAACACAGCATCACCACAACAACCACCCACAAACCCTAGCAACTGTCCAGAACACACTCACAAGACCCTAGAGCACCCTAACAACTACCCCAAACCCTAACAGCCACCCAAACTCCCTAGCAACCACTCAACATCCTAACAAGTGTCCAGAACAACCTAGCAACCACCCAGACAACCATAAAAAACACCCATAACACGGTAGCAACCACCTAGAAAACCCTAGCAACAATCCAAACTCCCTAGTAACCACCCGAAACACCTTAGCAACTACATAGAACACCCTAACAACAACCCATCCTACCAAGAAACCACCTAAAACCCTAGCAACCACCCAACACCCTAACATGTGTCCAGAACACCCTATCAACCACCCAAACAACCATAAAAAACACCCATAACACTGTAGCAACCACCTAGAAAACCCTAGCAACCACCCAAACTCCCTAGTAACCACCCGGAACACCCTAGCAACTACATAGAACACCCTAACAACAACCCATCCTACCAAGAAACCACCTAACACCCTAGCAACTACCCAAAAGACCTAGCAACCACAGTATCAACCTAAACAACCACCCCAAAATCATAGCAACTACCCAGAACACAATCACAAGCACCTAGAACACCCTGACACCCTAACAGCCAAACAATCTCCCTAACAACTACCCAGAACACCCTAGCGACCACCCATACAACCCTAGCGACCACCCACAACACCATAACAATCACCCAAAAAAGCTAACAATTACCCCAAACACCCTAACAACCACAGAAAAAAATGCAACCACTAGCAATAACCCAGAACATCCTAGCATTTCGGAAGGAACGGAAATGAGCAATGATCTTAAATCTATCATTGACAATCAAGCAGTGTTTAAAAGAAATTGAAGCGGTTGCCAGGCTGGTTTGAAAACATTCCTCCATTGCTGAAACAGACCAATCAAGCTGCCGTTAATCGTAGCGTGTGGCAGGTATGTGAGGCCGTTGGATTGTCTTTCAGTTGTTGTGACATACAATAATAATAACCGGCTGGATCAGTGTCAAAGATGAGGTGGAGATTCATTTGTGATGCAACGGACTAATTAACTGTAATTAAAAGCACACAGAACATAAGATTCCAACTAACGGCTGTAATGATGAGTTGCTTTGTATATTCTATGTGCGTGTTTGCTTGAGTGTGTTTAAAGCAACAAGGACACTTGCACACACCCGCGGTGCTAAACCGAAAGTCAAATGTACAGATTCCCAGCATACATGGTCAAACTGGTTTAAATACATTCAAAACCAGTATGATAAGTATCTCTACTAACACGAGGACGAGCGAGAAACATGTCAATTCTCAGGCTTTACTAAAAATAAATTACTAATTTGAATCTTTAATGTCTTATTAATGTCATATTTAACGCCATACTTACTGTTATTTGCTAGTTTAATATTGAAAGAGGAACATGTATTAAGCACACATTGATGCTTTTACTTCACTATCTGCTCCAACTCATACATTTTGAAATAATATATATATATATATATATATATTACAATTGATTGAAAAACATATGTACACAGAATTTGCAAAAACAATTCAAAAATCTAATTAATTCAAATAAATGCAATCAAATTCCAAACTTGTGACAAGTAGTGCAGTTTACTAAGAATTACATATTTCATATTTTTTACATATAAATCTCATGAAACAAATCTGAACCTTAACTACATTTGCAATCATGACAAACAGGACATAATAAAGAACCAAATCATAAATATTAATTTCTTACTGGGATTTAATGATGTTCATATCCTATTTAAGCCCATTTAAATACCTGTATGAACATCCATATGTGGTAGAATGTACAGGGTGTGTGTGTGTGTGTGTGTGTGTGTGTGTGTGTGTGTGTGTGTGTGTGTGTGTGTGTGTGTGTGTGTGTCAGGTAGCTGAATCATTTTCTTGTTCTGTGTTTTTGGAATTGCCACTCTGGCATTCTTACAAGACACAATGTTCCAGGTGCAGCCACACACACACACACACACACACACACACACGCCAAGCATCAAGACGTCTTTCTTTCTTTCTCTTACACTAAGATCACCCCATCCACACGGGACATATTTAATAATAATAATATTATGTACTATAAAAATAATTATAAAATGAGAATTAACAAATAATAAACAAATAATAACTTCTGTTATAGTTAGTTATTAAATAATCATAAAATTATAACAGTTTAATAAATAAATATGAATACATTTTAGTACTCACAATATTATTACAATTTTAACAAATATGAATATAAACAAACTAACAAATACTACTATTATTTCTACTTTTAATATAACAATAATATAGATTTATGATAAAATAACAGCTATTAAGATAAATAAATATATGAGTAAACAAATCATGTATAAAGTAAATTATAATTGTTATATTGTGTTATATTTATAATTGTTATTATTATAGAATCATACAATTATAACAGTTATAAAGATTAATAGATAAATACATTATTATTATTATTATTATTATTATAGTGGATGTATTAAAAAATATGTTATATAAATAATAATAATAAGCTGCCTTTAAATGTGCTTTATAATAGTAATAATAATTATTACTATTAATTATAATTAATAATAATGATTACTATTATAAAGCATATTTAAAGGCAGATTCTTCAGGTACTTGACAGAGTAAAAGTTCAATAACAAATCATATCAGTATAGAAACAATATACAAATGTCTACACTTTATATAATATATTAGCGTGCCTCGCCGCTTCCCGTGCCACAAAACGGCCTTTGGGTTTCTGTGGGAGTTTTGCTCATGTTCGTGGTATTTATTGTCTACGATTAATAAAGTAATTGTTGTTTTAACAATAATGTGTGAGCTGACATTATGGAGAAGTTCACTCACATTGCAAAAAACAACCAATAAAACGTCACTGCATTATGAAGGTCATATAATTCAAGTTATGAAAGCAAAGAAAAATCTCTATATTGTTTATGAGATATGCTATATTATCACACAAGCAAGAGTGCTGTTTTCCTGAATATCGGCGCGATTGCAAATGTTGCATTGATTTTATACAACAGTTCAACAAACAAGTTCACATTGAGAGTGTTACACTTTAGAAAAAATATTATCTGCTTTTTTTTCTATTTATGCAACAAAAATAGATCCAAAGAAAGCCGTAGAAAAACATTTGTGCGTCACAGAGCAACACTGCTGTCAGAATGAATCTGTTTCTGATCTGTCAATGATTCAATGATCCATTCATAAAGACAGTTACTTGATTCGTTTCTAAATGAATCAGCTGTTTTGAAACGAATCACTCATTAAGACTCCCTCTTGTTGCCACCTACTGTTAATATCGAGTGAGTTTCATTTCAGACAATATTGTCTGTTTCTTTTTTCTTTCTGTTTCACCCACGAATATAGATCCAAACAAAGCCAGAGCGGGACATTTGTGCGTCTCAGAGCAGCACGGCAGTGTTTAATTCCAGAATTAATCTGTTTCTGAACGAATCATTCAATCGAACGATTCAATGAATCACTCATTAAGATAGAAACTTGACGCCACCTATTTATTTATCAATGACAGGCCTAAATCAGCTAATGTACCAGCATGACACACTCAGCAAAATATCAGTCCATTATCATATCACAAACAGAATATAGAGATACCTTTCTTTGTTGATATCACACACATTGGTGGATGAACTCGGAGATGGTTTTCTCAAATTAAATGGTAGTCTTCGAGGAGGGAGAGCGAGGGCCTGTTGACATACAGTATATGAAGCAGCTTTGTTTTCATAGCGATAAGCGTGGAGCTGCTTTTAAACAAAAGAGCAAACTGTTGAAAGTACAGCACAAATGGGATGGTGGGGGGTCAGGACCTCCTTCAGACCGTAATCTGACGGACGGATGTGGGTCCGGACCGAAGCCTCCCACACTGGACCGCTGTCACTGTAAATCTGAACACAATTCAAGCACACTGCAATGCAGCTGGTCCTTACAGTTATCAGAACCCAGACTTACAGCTGGGGATTTGAACATAGCCGGAACAACCTCCCCAAACCCTTAGCAACCATAACACCCTATAAACTACCCAATACACAGCATCACCACAACAACCACCCACAAACCCTAGCAACTGTCCAGAACACACTCACAATCCCTAGAGCACCCTAACAACTACCCCAAACCCTAACAGCCACCCAAACTCCCTAGCAACCACTCAACATCCTAACAAGTGTCCAGAACAACCTAGCAACCACCCAGACAACCATAAAAAACACCCATAACACGGTAGCAACCACCTAGAAAACCCTAGCAACAATCCAAACTCCCTAGTAACCACCCGAAACACCTTAGCAACTACATAGAACACCCTAACAACAACCCATCCTACCAAGAAACCACCTAACACCCTAGCAACCACCCAACACCCTAACATGTGTCCAGAACACCCTATCAACCACCAAACAACCATAATAACCACCCATAACACTGTAGCAACCACCTAGAAAACCCTAGCAACCACCCAAACTCCCTAATAACCACCCAAAACACTCTAGCAACTACATAGAACACCCTAACAACAACCCATCCTACCAAGCAACCACCTAACACCCTAGCAACTACCCACAACACCTAGCAACCACAGCATCAACCTAAACAACCACCCCAAAATCATAGCAACTACCCAGAACACAATCACAAGCACCTAGAACACCTGACACCCTAACAGCCAAACAATCTCCCTAACAACTACCCAAAACACCCTAGCGACCACCCATACAACCCTAGCGACCACCCACAACACCATAAAAATCACACAAAAAAGCTAACAATTACCCCAAACACCCTAACAACCACAGAAAAAAATGCAACCACTAGCAACAACCCAGAACATCCTAGCATTTCGGAAGGAACGGAAATGAGCAATGATCTTAAATCTATCACTGACAATCAAGCAGTGTTTAAAAGAAATTGAAGCGGTTGCCAGGCTGGTTTGAAAACATTCCTCCATTGCTGAAACAGACTAATCAAGCTGCCGTTAATCGTAGCGTGTGGCAGGTATGTGAGGCCGTTGGATTGTCTTTCAGTTGTTGTGACATACAATAATAATAACCGGCTGGATCAGTGTCAAAGATGAGGTGGAGATTCATTTGTGATGCAACGGACTAATTAACTGTAATTAAAAGCACACAGAACATAAGATTCCAACTAACGGCTGTAATGATGAGTTGCTTTGTATATTCTATGTGCGTGTTTGCACGAGTGTGTTTAAAGCAACAAGGACACTTGCACACACCCGCGGTGCTGAACCGAAAGTCAAATGTACAGATTCTCAGCATACATGGTCAAACTGGTTTAAATACATTCAAAACCAGTATGATAAGTATCTCTACTAACACGAGGAAGAGCAAGAAAAAATTCAATTCTCAGGCTTTACTAAAAATAAATTACTAATTTTAATCTTTAATGTCTTATTAATGTCATATTTAATGCCATACTTACTGTTATTTACTAGTTTGAAACAATATTGAAAGAGGAACATGTATTAAGCACACATTGATGCTTTTACTTCACTATCTGCTCCAACTCATACATTTTGAAATATATATATATATATATATATATATATATATATATATATTATAATTGATTGAAAAACATATGTACACAGAATTTGCAAAAACAATTCAAAAATCAAATTAATTCAAATAAATGCAATCAAATTCCAAACTTGTGACAAGTAGTGCAGTTTACTAAGAATTACATATTTCATATTTTTTACATATAAATCTCATGAAACAAATCTGAACCTTAACTACATTTGCAATCATGACAAACAGGACAATAATAAAGAACAAAATCATAAATATTCATTTCTTACTGGGATTTAAGGATGTTCATATCCTATTTAAGCCATTTAAATACCTGTATGAACATCCATATGTGGTAGAATGTACAGGGTGTGTGTGGGTGTGTGTGTGTGTGTGTGTGTGTGTGTGTGTGTGTGTGTCAGATAGCTGAATCATTTTCTTGTTCTGTGTTTTTGGAATTGCCACTCTGGCATTCTTACAAGACACAATGTTCCAGGCGCAAACACACACACACACACACACACACACACACACACACACACACACACACACACACACACACACACACACACACGCAAGACGTCTTTCTTTCTTTCTCTTACACTAAGATCACCCCCATCCACACGGGACATATTTAATAATAATAATATTATGTACTATAAAAATAATTATAAAATGAGAATTAACAAATAATAAACAAATAATAACTTCTGTTATAGTTAGTTATTAAATAATCATAAAATTATAACAGTTTAATAAATAAATATGAATACATTTTAGTACTCACAATATTATTACAATTTTAACAAATATGAATATAAACAAACTAACAAATACTACTATTATTTCTACTTTTAATATAACAATAATATAGATTTATGATAAAATAACAGCTATTAAGATAAATAAATATATGAGTAAACAAATCATGTATAAAATAAATTATAATTGATATTATTATAGAATCATACAATTATAACAGTTATAAAAGATGAATAGATAAATACATTATTATTATTATTATGGATGTATTATAAAATATGTTATATAAATAATAATAATAATAATAATAAGCTGCCTTTAAATGTGCTTTATAATAGTAATAATAATTATTACTATTAATTATAATTAATAATAATGATTACTATTATAAAGCACATTTAAAGGCAGCTTCTTCAGGTACTTGACAGAGTAAAAGTTAAATAACAAATCATATCAGTATAGAAACAATATACAAATGTCTACACTTTATATAATATATTAGTATGTATTCTGACCGTGAAAAGTTTGGACACAAACTGATTTTTGGTTTTGCTCAAATGTTTACAATCTTTTTGAAAAAGGACAATAAATTGTGTTTACATGGAGAGTGAAGGGAAAGCATCATTAAGTGCTCACCACACACACTCCTCCGTTAGTACTTCTTAAAATCATCCTGGGACGCACCTCATGAAGTTCAGAATGAGCAGAGCTATAATTGTTTCTCTAATGAAATATGACTGAATCACCTGCTTAAAACTAGTTAAAGAGTGAAAGTGCACCAAAACAATGAGGCCAAATTGGCGGGAAGGGGCTTTGACAGACATACTGCTGTATGTAACTCTATCCGGTGCTATTAGTGCGCTCTCCACGGGGGCCCACTGACAGCTCCTGCGCCCCAGTGCTTGATGGGATAGAGAGAGAGTGCCTGCGGCGTGCCACGGAGAAACATGACCCCGGCCGTCTCAGAGGCCCGGAGAGCATGAAGACCTCCAGTGGCCCCCGGCGCTGCGGTGCGGAGCGTGATAGCATTGTGCTACAGAGAGGAATCCAGTTTCCACAGCTGACATTAGCATGCAGAAATACGCGCTCTGCGATCAGTTAGCGCTTATCTGATGCGCGATGCAGGGTCCAGCTGTCAGCTGCTGGAGCGCCAGCACTGGACTCACTCAGCTGAGGAGATAAGATGCCAGCCGGCCCGTGTTTGGATGGATAATAACCTGAGTTTAGGGCCGATATTAGCAGACTTTCCCCTGCGGAGGGGCCACGCACGCTCGTTCTCGCATACACACACAATCGCTTAAGAAATGTCCTTATGCAGCTTGCATTTCAGGTATGCCTTAGGTTTCTCTTTCTCTTACAATCGGATTGCTTTTAGGCTTTGTGTTGACAGAAACCAGGACAAAGGCTTCGCCGCCTGATGCAGTCAAAGTGCAATCAATAATGTCTGAAAAAACTAATCTGTGAAATTTACAGATGAAAAACAGTAGCTGTACTTCTGTACTTGAAAAATAAAAACTTTAAAAAGCAAAATAAATAAAATTAATACAGTAGCAAGATTTTAAGTTTTACAGATTGAACTTAAGTTTTTAGTAAAACATTTACATTTATGCATTTAGCAGACGCTCTTATCCAAAGCGACTTACTGAATGACATTCAGTAATAATGACTTAGCGACATTCAGTCTATACATTTGTTTTTATTTTTTGTCAGCATGTGTTCCCTGGGAATCGAACCCACAACCTTTGCGCTGCTAATGCAATGCTCTACCACTGAGCCACAGGAACACAATATTTAAACAATTAAAACAATATTTTTATTACAATATTTTATAAATTTTTAGATTTTATTGGCTTTTATTTTATTGAACTTTATGTATTTTCATCTGTAGATTTAAGTACACAATACATATCTTTAAAGGCTTTTTTATCAAAATACTGTTTTTTCTCCACTTCATCACCACTTACATACACCAACACAGAATGTTCCCCCAATGTTAAATCAACACCGCTTGGTGCACATATGGGAACCAGTTCCCAGAGATGGAACCAGTTCCCAGAGATAGAACCAAGAACCATTTCCCAGAGATAGAACCAGTTCCCAGAGATAGAACCAAGAACCATTTCCCAGAGATAGAACCAGTTCCCCGAGATAGAACCAAGAACCATTTCCAAGAGATAGAACCAGTTCCCAGAGATAGAACCAAGAACCATTTCCCAGAGATATAACCAGTTCCCAGAGATGGAACCAGTTCCCAGAGATAGAACCAGTTCCCAGAGATAGAACCAAGAACCATTTCCCAGAGATAGAACCAGTTCCCAGAGATAGAACCAAGAACCATTTACCAGAGATAGAACCAGTTCCCAGAGATGGAACCAGTTCCCAGAGATGGAACCAGTTCCCAGAGATGGAACCAGTTCCCAGAGATAGAACCAGTTCCCAGAGATAGAACCAGTTCCCAGAGATAGAACCAAGAACCATTTCCCAGAGATAGAACCAAGAACCATTTCCCAGAGATAGAACCAGTTCCCAGAGATGGAACCAGTTCCCAGAGATGGAACCAGTTCCCAGAGATGGAACCAGTTCCCAGAGATGGAACCAGTTCCCAGAGATAGAACCAAGAACCATTTCCCAGAGATGGAACCATTTCCCACAGATGGAACCAGTTCCCAGAGATGGAACCAGTTCCCAGAGATGGAACCAGTTCCCAGAGATGGAACCAGTTCCCAGAGATGGAACATGTTCCCAGAGATGGAACCAGTTCCCAGAGATGGAACATGTTCCCAGAGATAGAACGAGTTCCCAAATGTACACTAATCGGTGTTGATTTAACACCGGGAATTTACTGTGAAACTAAGCAGTTTTATTCATATCTATATTCTGAAGATTTATATGGAGGGGTTTGTTCATATATCATTCTCCTGGTTTTTTATTTTATTGTGCTTTATTTACGTCCGTTGATTTCAATCACAACACACATCTTTAAAGGGTTTTTGTTTTTCTAAATGAGTTTGTTTCTCCACTTCAGCAGCACTTACATACACCAAAATATACAGTTTTAATAATATTTATATTCTATATATTTTATAGAGGGGTTTGTCCATATATCATTCACCTGGTTTTTATGTTTGTAGATTTCAATTACAATACATAATTTAAAGGCCGTTTTTGCTAAATGAGTTTGTTTATCCACTTCAGCAGCACTTACATACACCAAAATATACAGTTTTATTAATATTTATATTCTGAATGTTTTACAGGAGTGTTTTTCCATATATAATTCGCTTTTTTTTACATCTGTAGATTTGAATTACAATTCATGTCTTTAAATGCTGTTTTCTCAAAATGAGTTTGTTTCTCCACTTCAGCAACACTTAATATTTATATTCTGTATACAGTATTTTTGCAGTATTTTGTCATTGAAATTACAATTTTTTTTTTTACAGTGACGATTCACCCAAGCATGCCCTGAATACTTAGCCAATGCATTGCAAGTGCTCTGTTAAACATACCTAACACACATTCTTGCATTGCTTTAGCGATAAAAGTAATACATATTTAAGGTGGCGATATTTTTTTTTACAATTCCTGTGCTCATCAATCAGCTTCTATGAACAAGCCAACAGCTAAACTAACCTGTTCAGATGTTTATGACATTTGTTGATCTGAAGAAGAAGAATGTAGAAGAAGAATTTATGCTAAAGTTAAAGGCTATAGTGCCTCTTGTGGCGATGTGGCTGCATTTGGATCCACATACTTGCATAGAGCATGTTTCAGGTCAAAGTAGGTTTTGGTGAGTGTCTCTTTCTCACGGACCCTCATAACTAATAGCGGCCATGGGCCATAGATGGAGAACTTCCCCAACAAGCTCCTCTTTGTCTGTTTGCCACAAAGTGACGAAGGAATGCGAATGAAAAAACAACCGCGGGATGGGAAAACTGCGCAGCCATGTAAAATCCACCACATTAATTAAGACAATTAGGGGACGAGGGCAATTTAACAAAGGACGTAAAACAAGGTGATGGCAATTCAGTGGAGAAAGAAAGAGAGAGAGAGACAAAGAGACAGAGTGAGTCTCAGACTGTGAACTGTGGGAAACACGTACAAAAGAAAAGTGGGGATGAGACCACAGGACATTATTCAACAGTTTTTCGTTTAAACTGCTAAAGCTAAAAAAAAACTATAGAACTGCATAAAAAAAGAATATACAAACATGCATGTATATGTTGTAATATATATTACTGAAAATAAATGTATACATTTAAATGCTTTTTATAAAAAAAGTTTTTTTAAATTATACAAATATATGAAAAATATGAATGAAAAAATATACAAATACATACATGCACACGCGCACGCGCACACACACACACACACACACACACACACACACACACACACACACACACACACACACACACACACACACACACACACACACACACACACACACACAGTGGGGAAAATTATTTGATCCCCTTCTGATTTTGTACGTTTGCCCACTGACAAAGAAATGATCAGTCTATAGGTTTAACGGTATGTTTAAAAGACACCTGTCCACAGAAGCAATCAATCAATCAGAGTCCAAACTCTCCCCATGGCCAAGACCAAAGAGCTGTCCAAGGATGTCAGGGACAAGATTGTAGACCTACACAAGGCTGGAATGGGCTACAAGACCATCGCCAAACAGCTTGGTAAGAAGGTGACAATATTTGGTACAATTATTCACAAATGGAAGAAACACAAAATAACTGTCAATTTCCCTCGGACTGGGCTCCATGCAAGATCTCACCTCGTGGAGTTTCAATGATCATGAGAACGGTGAGGAATCAGCCCAGAACTGCACGGGAGGATCTTGTCAATGATATCAAGCTGGGACCATAGTCACCAAGAAAACAATTGGTAACACACTACGCCGTGAAGGACTGAAATCCTGTAGCTCCTGCAAGGTCCCCGCTCAAGAAAGCACATGTACAGCCTGTCAGAAGTGTGCCAATGATTCAGAGGAGAACTGGGTGAAAGTGTTGTGGTCAGATGAGACCAAAATCCAGCTCTTTGGCATCAACACAACTCACCGTGTTTGCAGGAGGAGGAATGCTGCCCGACCCCAAGAACACCATCCCCACCGTCAAACATGGAGGTGGAAACATTATGCTTTGGGGTGTTTTTCTGCTAAGGGGACAGGACAACTGCACCACATCAAAGGTCAGTCAGGGCCAGGGCATTGAAGCCAGCCAGGGCATTAAAAATGGGTCATGGATGGGTATTCCAGCATGACAATGACAAAACACACAGCCAAGGCAACAAAGGAGTGGCTCAAGAAGAAGCACATTAAGATCCTGGAGTGGCCTAGCCTCTTATAGAAAATCTGTGGAGGAAGCTGAGGGTTCGAGTTGCCAATCGTCAGTCGAAACCTTAATGACTCGGAGAGGATCTGCAAAGAGGAATGGAGCAAAATCCCTCCTGAGATGTGTGCAAACCTGGTGGCCAACTACAAGAAACGTCTGACCTCTGTGATTGCCAACAAGGGTTTGGCCCCAAGTAACAAGTCATGATTTGCGAAGGGGTCAAATACTTATTTGACTCATTAAAATGCAAATCAATTTATAACTTTTATCTATCTATCTATCTATCTATCTATCTATCTATCTATCTATCTATCTATCTATCTATCTATCTATCTATCTATCTATCTATATATGCTTTATAACAAAAAAAATGGCAAAAAAGCATCGTTAGTGCACTCGGATATGCTGTAAGGAAACACCACAGTCCTTATACAACTTATGCACATGTTATGGGTCAACTCAACAAGACTGAACAAGGCCTCCTTAAGAAGTTCCCCAGGTAGCATTTATCTCTATATGAGAGGAAGCATAATCTGAAACAGATGGTCTGGTGACCTAATTGATGCACATCATTGCTCAACATATATGGTTATTACATGCCTTGAGTTGCCTACTTGGAGTGCAAATACACTGTATATGGGGATTACGAAACCCCCCAAAAAGTTGTCCGAGAAGCCTACACTATTAACCAAAGCCATTTTTTTCCTGACATTTATGAATGTTGCATGTATAGGGACCCCAAGTAAGGCAACATTGGAATAGTATCACACAAACCAATACATTAAAAGAATGATTCACACAAAAAAAACTTTGCAGAAAATATCATCACCTTCAGGCCATCTGAGATGTAAATGAGTTTGTTTCTTTATCAGATTTGTAGAAATGTTGCATAATATCACTTGCTCATTAGTGGATGCTCTGCAGTGAATGGGTGCCGTCAGAATGAGAGTCCAAACAGCTGATAAAACATCACAATAATCCACACCACTCCAGTCCATCAGTTAATGTCTCGTGAAGTGAAAAGCCGTGTGTTTGTAAGTGTTTGTAAAATCCCTCATTAAAATGTTTTCTTTTGTTTTACTTCAAAACGTTGCTTCTGGCCAAATACGAGTCCATAATAACGCTTCCTCCAGTGAAAAAGTCCATCTCCTGTTGTTGTCTCGCATTAAAATCAACCTGGTCTCATTAAAGTACGGACCTCTGTTCACTTTCTGTGCGACACCGTTTTACGTTCCTTACTGCACGTTTCGCCACAGTTTCAAGAGAAATGTCCACTGAGTGGTGCTAAAACACAGGTTAAATACGTGAACCCTGGCATGTTTTTATTACGTAGATATAGGTACATATTGCTGTGTTTTTATTACGTTGCTACAGGTACATATAGCGGCGGTTCAGAATTCAAATATCCGGGATTTGTCCCTAAAAGTTAATGCTCAAACGTGTTGTAAATATGCCCTACACCAAACCCAACCCTAAACCTTTCCGATAGTGTTAACAAATGCAAAATGATATAAAAACATATTTGTTGATGCAACCGTGCCATTTCAGCTTCATTAGATGCAGCTTTCATTAGATGCAGTTCGAACTTTGTCGAACCGTGATTACACGGGATTCGAACCGGAGCTCTTCGCCTCCTAAATACGTCTCCGTACTCCGTGAGCTACCAAACAAACTTACCGTCTTTGAAAAACCATAGTGTGTAATGTGTATAATGGTGTATAATATGTATTGGTGTATTGGTAATTAAGTATGTCTTTATAGTACACTGTGTGTACGGAGTATATGTATGTGTATTCTGCACATTGTCTTCTGTACAGTCTGTAAATACGTACTGTCCATATGTAAATTGCTGTGTTTGTCTGGAGCACGCTCGTAAGAATTTCACTCACCAAGGCACTTGTGCTGTGGTGATGTGACAATAAAAGTGATTTGATTTGATTTGACCATAGATACGAGGCTGGATATGTGCGATGCTAACGTTCAAAAGCATCAGTTTTCAAATCTCCCAGGATATTAATATTGTTTTGAAGTCGTAACATGATATTCTTCAAGTAATTGTGCGAAAGAGGTTTACTGCCTCTAGTGTTTGTTTCTTTCGGAAACTTCAGTAATATGTAGTTATTGGTACGTATTTCGTGTCTCGCTAAAAAGTGCCACAAGACCAGGTAGATTAAAATCCACCAACATATTTGTTTTAAACTCTTTGGCTCGTAAACGGTGCTTGATCTGTGCAGATTTCTCACCTGATTCAGACGAGATGACTATTAAGGACTCACATTCTGAAGCAATGGTTAGAAGTGAAAAACATCTTAATGATGGATTTGTTTCTTACAAACACCCAGCTTTTCCCTTAACTGATGGACTGGAGTGGTGTGGATTATTGTGATGTTTTTATCAACTATTTGGACTCTTATTCTGACGGCACCCATTCACTGCAGAGGATTCACTAGTGAGTAAGTGATGTAATGCTACATTTCTCCAAATCTGATGAAGAAACAGACTCATCTACATCTCGGATGGCCTGAGGGTGAGTACGTTTTCAGCAAATTGTCATTTTTGTTTGAACTACTCCTTTAATAGAACATTTAAGTTAATTTTATGGGCCAGTTACTCAATTATTAACTAACAACAGTCCCTGGTGAATTAGATCTCAAAAACGACTTTGTATGTCTCGTATAATACAAACACACACTACAACTAACAAGTCTGTCTTGGCTTATCTTAGTCAAAATCCCAACTAACAAAGGATCAGGTGTGTGTTGGTTAAGCATGATGAAGGGTGGATTCAATCACTTGGCCCGTGGAAGCGAAACAGCCACTAGGCCATTATGTTCTACGATTACCTTTTACTGTGGAGTCGTATAAGTGTCTGGTTTACGGGCTGCATTAGTGTTTCCACCAGTGTGCAGTAATGTGGTGTGTTTGCGTGCCACCGAGGAACTCGGACAAACGAACCTATTGTGCCTGTTGTGTCAAGACTTGTGCAATTATAATATGTATACCTGCATGCCATTATCTCCATTAGGAGCACGCTGACCAGGACAAAACCACAACGGGAATATTATTTCCAAGAGCGTTCTCCCAAACAATGCGCTCAAACCTGGGAATTAACGACAATGGCGTATTTGTGCTCTTAACAGCCTGCTCATTACTTCGTATTCAACAGAATCATATGAGAATGAGATGATCGAATGCTTTTTAAAATGCTAAATCAGGGGAATGAGAAATCAAATCTCCAGGGCTCTGACGGAAAAGATGCGGTTCCAGTCATTCCTGGTGACTTGAAATGAGCTTCCCATCCAGAGAAAGGGCTGACTGGAGCGTTAAACGCATTAGCTATTGGCACGTGTAATGACAGATCACGAACGATTTAAAGGATGATCTAATCATCAGGATATTTAAAGCTCTTGAAGAGTGGGATTATAATTCATTTGACATATGAAGTCCACATTATGCTTATTAACTTTATCCAATAGGCATTTATCACATAATTGATATTTAAAGAGAGAGAAAGAGACATACATACGTTCATACATACAATAATTATGAATTTGTATAATAATGTGAGTATTATTTATGTAATATTATTAATATTATATGCAATATTGTGCAAATGTAATACTACACATTATTATATATTTCTTAATTTTATGAGTATAATAACAATCTTAATATTCTAAATATTTTCTATTTGATTTCTAGATCTATAATTACCTAAATATGACTCTTATTAAAAACTTTTTAATAGAATTCTATATGTAATTAAATTCAGACAATTATACAAACATAATATATATTGTATTACAGAATTTATTTTCCAATCCATATAAATATATAATTGTCTTAATGACAAAAAATATGTATATTATACATTTATATATCAAATTACTTACCATATTTAAATCATTAGAGATTTTTAATAAGTGTAATATTTAAGTAATTAGATACCTAGAGATCTATCTATCTCCATCCATCCATCTATAATATTTACATTAACTTAACATAGTAACCTAGTATTAAAGTTACAAATATTATTTATGTGTGTGTGTTGTGTGTGTGTGTGTGTTTGTGTGCGTGTGTGTGTTTGTGTGTGTGTGTGTGTGTGAGTGTGTGTGTGTGGATGTGTGTGTGTGTGTGTGTGTGTTTGTGTGTGTGTACACATACAGGTACATCAAAAAAAATTGAATATGGTGAAAAAGTAAATTTTTTCTTGTAACTTATATCAAAAACTGAAACTTTCAGATATTTTAGATCCATTACATGTAAAGTAAAACACTTCAAATTTTTTTTTTATTTTGATTATTAGTGCTTACAGCTCATGAAAGTCAAAAATCCAATATCTCAAAATATTAGAATATTTACATTTGAGTTTCAATAAATGACATCCATACAGTATACATTCTGGGTATCTCTTGTTCTTTGAAAGCACAATAATGAGGAACACTGCTGACTTGGCAATGGTCCAGAAGACGATCATTGACACCCTCCACAAAGAGAGTAAGTCACAGAGGGTCATTACTGAAAGGGGGGGGCTGTTCAAGGAGTGCTGTATCAAAGCATATTAAATGCACAGTTGACTGGAAGGAGGAAAATGTGCACAAGCAACAGGGATGACCACAATCTTGAGAATACTGTCAAGCAAAGCCGATTCAAACACTTGGGAGAGCTTCACAAGAAGTGAACTGAAGCTGGAGTCAGTGCATCAAGAGTCACCGCGCTCAGACATCTTCAGGAAAAGAGCTATCAAGCCACTTCTGAAACAGAAACATCGTCAGAAGCATCTTACCTGGGCTAAAGAGAAACAGAACTAGACTGTTGCTCAGTGGTCCAAAGTGGTCTAAAGACATTTAGCATTTCATTTGGAAATCAGGGTCCCAGAGTCTGGAGGAAGAGAGGAGAGACACAGAATACATGTTGCTAGAGGTCCAGTGTGAAGTTTCCACATTCAGTGATGATTTGGCTGCCATGTCATCTGCTGGTGTTGGTCCACTGTGTTTTCTGAAGTCCACAGTCAACGCAGACATCTACCAGGACATTTTAGAGCACTTCATGCTTCCTTCTGCTGACAAGCTTTATGGAGATGCTGATTTCACTTTCCAGCAGGACTTGGCACCTGCCCACACTGCCAAAGGTACCAAAAGCTGGTTCAATACTTACTGTGCTTGATTGACCAGCAATTCACCTGACCTGAACCCCAGAGAATCTATGGAGTATTGTCAAGAGAAGGATGAGAGACACCAGACTAGAGATCTGCGTGGGACTGTTTTTTAAGTCCCGCTCCCGCAGGGTTAAATTAATTGTTACCGACCGCTACTGTGTTTTATTCTAAAATTTAATCCCGCGGCGCAAGAAAAATGGTCGGGTCCCGCGGATCCCGTGGGAGAGCCGCAGGAATGCAGACCTCTACACCAGACCCAACAATACAGATGAGCTGAAGGCCGCTATCAAAGCCACCTGTGCTTCATTACACCTGAGCAGTGCCACAGACTGATCGACTCCATGCCACGCCGCACTGATGCAGTAATTCATGCAAAAGGAGCCCCAACCAAGTATTGAGTGCATAGAAATGAACATACTTTTCAGAAGCCTAACATTTCTGTTTAAAATATCCTTTTTTATTGATCTTATGTAATATTCTAATTTTATGAGACACTGAATTTTGGGTTTTCATTATTTGTAATTATTATTATTTCAAGAAATAAAGGCTTGAAATATTTCACTCTATGTGTAATGAATCTATATAATAAATAGGTTTCACTTTCTGAAATGAGAGACAAAAAATATTAAACTTTTTCATGATACTCAATTTTTTTTTAGATATACCTGTACATATATATATATATATATATATATAGTAATGTTAATGCTTGGTCAATACGTTACGTTAATGTAAAATCAATAGTAATAATATATATAATAATCTCATATTCAATGTATCATCACATGTTTCTGTTTATATTACTAATATTAATATTAAAATGAATCAAACTAATATGTCACTATGACTTAAGCAGCTCTAACTAATTCTTTTCATACACACATGCTTCCTCAAACGTTCTCCCTCCAGCTGAAGAACAGTACGGATTACATCTGGGTTCCTGTACTGATGACTAAACAGCACTTAGAGAGCATTCAGAACACAGCTCCACTTCTCATTGTGCTGAATCAGCAAATGGGAAAACTTCAGGAGGCTTTTGAGAGCGCTGCTTCCCTCTCCTGCCTCGAGTGTCTGTGAACCTGGTGAACTTTGGGCGCGTGCCAGTTCAGCCAAATTAACAGCCCAGCCCGACAATGCCAGGATGAATTAAGCACACAGGCACCACTGCATTTTACCCCGTGCTGTACAATTAGGGAACAAAACTCCTTTACAAGCCAACAAGCATAAACAATCAGTGAAGTCGTCCATTTGGCAAGCGCTTTCTGTCTGGCACGTAATTGTCTGAGTATATAATTGACAGTGAGTCCTGGGGTTTCCTTAATACTGTCAGACAGCTCAAGTCCATTAACCTGCAGACAGCAACAACAACACCTGAAGCTAACACTCACGCTGCTGATCTCTGAGGAAAACATGTCTATCTAGATCTATCCATCCATCCATCTGCTGCAACGATTAGTTGACATTATCGACAACGTCGACAATAAAAAAATTGACGACAAATATTTGTCTGTATATCCAGGCCCGGATTGGCTGATCAGGAGCACCGGGAGGATTCCTGCTGGGCCGGTCTGTTTTTTTTTGGCCGCGAGGGCCAGTGTTATCATGCCACTGGGGTTGAGATATGCTGTCTCCAGGTTGCCTGCACTCACATCAGTCCCAATCTTTTTTATTTGCAATTTTCTCACAGCCCCACTCGCAGAGTGCAGGTTAATGATAGGGTCGCTAACTGTTCCGTATAAAACGGAATCTTTACGCATTCAAGGCATCAAAAAAAGCACATCAGGTTGTCTCATAATCACAGGCATACATTTGTATTGTATAATATTGATTTTTTTATAATTGTACAGAAATAGGTTAAGCAAAACAAATGTGATTATTTCTGGGTGCATGCAGACATACATTATGGTACTTAGGGATGGGTATCATTAAGGTTTTAACGGTATTACTACTCTTAGCGATACTGCTTATCGATCCGGTACTTTAACGGTATTCTTATCGGTACTTTTTGTTTATATATATATATATATGAATGAATGAATGAATGATGCATTTATATAGCGCTTTATTATGTATTGCTGTACACCCAAAGTGCTTTACAATCATGGGGGGGGGGTCTCTCCATCCACTTGGATGATGAACTATCCATGAAATAAATTATATAACAACTACCTATGAAATAAATATAACTATGAAATAAACAATTAATTATATAACAATCTTTGAAATAAATACATTATATAACTAACTATAAAATTAGTAATAAATTATATAACTATCCATTAAATAAATTATATAAATAATTATATAAGAAACAAACAAATTATACAACAAACAAACATACAAGGAATAAATAACTAAACTAACAGTCTAAAAACAAATAAATAAATACAGGACATGTTTGTGAATATTTTTAAAGGAAAAGTTCAAATCTTCCTCTCAGCTACAGCTCATAAACTAGTGTTTGCCAGTTGATGATCTCAGGCGTGACTTACTTCAGAAACACCCACCAAAATGAGTCAGAAGACTGTAGTGAGAATTAAACAGAGCAGAGGGCAAAGATCCTGCCTCACCTCGCACTTGTGTGTGTGTGTGTGTGTGTGTGTGTGTGTGTGTGAGTGATCTGTGCCAAACCTCTACCCTCTTATTACAGTGATTTCACTTCTCCAGAGTGGCTCCACTGTGGCTCATCAACCCCCTCCACACACACACACACACACACACACACACACACACACACACACACACACACACACACACACACACACACACACACACACACACACACACACACACACACACACACACACACACACAGCCCCCTGCATGTACCCTGCCATTAGGGCTTCTCTCGGTGGACTCGCCTGGGTCATAAAGTCTGAAGACTTTTACCACATCATCACATTCTCTCATACAACATCCCCAAATGCATGTCATCAGCTGTACTCCATTCTGATTGGCCGACACAAACTTTGATATTTCAGGCAGCATTGAAGAAGTTCAGGAGAGTGAATTTGAACTGAATCTGGCCACAACACACAGGAAGCTGAACAGCAGTCGGAATGGAAAAGACAGGAAAAGGAATCTACTGAACTGTACAATTTTATTTATGCATATAGCAGACACGTTCATTTAAAACAATTTACAAAAGAGGAATAAATACATTTGTCAAAGAGACAACAATAGTTCTAATAAACAAGCTGGAGAAGAAAAGAAATGCAGAGAATATATTATATATATATATATATATCTATTCTCTTTCTTCTTTGTCTGTTTAAAACTTTTTTCGAAATTTTAAATCGCCAAACATTCAAAAATCTTTCAATTCTAAATCTTGATATTTAAATGTTCTGTTTGCTGTCTCAGTACAGATCCAGAGCTCATGTCATTGGTTAAATCATTATTCACTGGTAATCTACAAGTGTAAACGACACTAAAATAGAAAATGACCAAATTGTAATTTTTAGTCTTCCTTCAATCTAAATAACCACCGATTCCTCTTTTTTGAAAGACGCCAAGTAAACAGTCCAGTCATGTGACTCAAACACCCCCCCGCTCGCATGTGGCGGCCGCAGGTCTGACGCGCAGATCTCGTTAAAGACAGAAAAACACACTGGCTGTTATTGTTGTCGTGGCTGGTAGTGTATAATTTCGAGGGTGGAGTCGGGATCGGGTTCCCCTGCGACTCGCTCAGTGTTTTGTGACTGGAAAGGAGGCCCGGCCTTGAACGTATTGTTGAAGCGAAGTAATGCAGTGTAACACAAGGAGTGGTGAACCACAGCAAGCCAACACACACACACACACACACACACACACACACACACACACACACACACACACACACACACACACACACACACACACACACACACACACACACACACACACACACACACACACACACACACACACACCCAGAGAGACGGCAGCGTGCGAGACACTTTCATGTATCTGTGTGTGAAATGAAAAAAAAAGTTGTTTTGGAAAGAATTGTAGTGTTTTGGAAAGTCTTCTGGGGCCCTGAAACTTCCTTCTGTTTTGTTCTGGTTTCTAAATGACTATACATCAGAAAACATAAAGATCAGATATCTGTTGACTCATGCTCTCTCATGCAGAGCACTATGAAATCTGTTCCATCTTTTCACAAATTACTTTTCTTTTTTTTTTCTTTTTTTTAAATTCAATTTTAGTAGTCGACAAGCATGTCTGATAAACAAAAATCATGAAACGTATACAATTTATCAACAAGAATTCAATTTTTTAGGTCCCTATAAAATAAGTTTTATTTTTTCTTAAATTCCACTTTATATTTTCCAAATTCTGTTTTCTATGAAAAAAAGGATACAATTTTGATGGTTTAATTACATTTTAATAACTCAAAAGCATATCTAATTATTATAAGTAATAATAATATATATATATTATCATGAATTATTTTAAAACATTCTTTTCCCCAATAATAGGGCCTTATGAAATGTTATTGTTTTCAATAGAAAACATTAGAAATTCTGTGTTGTGTATTTTAATGTTTCTGGTCATCAGATGAAAGCATAAAACATTCATTGGATTTATCTTTTAATCAAATGAAAATGAACAAACTTTAAATTTTTAGTAAACAAAGTGCTGCACAACAGAGTTTTGTTTGAATTAAAACATGGAAGAAATATTATTATTATTATTAATAGAAGACTGTAATATATTTCTCACAATTTCTTCAAGTTAAACCGAACTTTTATTTTGACGGGTTGCCGTAAAGATCTATACGTTTCTGTGTTTGTGTGTTAGGAAGAGAGTTTTTCTCAAATGAAATGGCAAAGTGGAAGTAAAAGAAGTGAGATGACGTATAGCGAACCGACAGATGCTGAAAACACTGAGCATGACGTAAATTAAACCGCATGTCTGCGCCATTCATTCACACAGAGACACGCAGAACATGCAGGATGCATATTTCAACAGTCCTTTTGTGGTTATATATTCAGACACTAGTGCATATCACCATTTGATTTAAGTGTACAAACCTACTTTTGATTTATTCATCCAACTTTAGGTAAATTCCATGACATTCCACGTGTTACAGTAAATTCAATTTTTATGACTGATTCCGCGACTGTGCTTTCCATCCCTATCCATCAGGATATTAAATCTAAACAAAGATCCTCCAGTACACTCAAATCTAGGAGCGTTTGTGAACGTTGACATTTACATGCTCCAGCTAGTTGCAGTGATAGAGTGGTTTAGCTTTTGTCAGGTTTATGTTTCTGCGCTGTACAGCAGACACACTTAATGGACCCGCGGCTGCTTACAGCTCCACATACAGCCAGAGAAATATATTGGGACTAATAAACTCAGTCACTTATTTCATTTCAAACGCATTGACCCATTAGTAACCCTTAAAAATACGTTCACCTCACCTCAATAAGACAATGAACAGAGGAGCCAGAGAGAGCCACGTGTTAATATGAACACACTGACTGCCAACAATGAAGAATTAGAAGCATTACACTGCTGCAAAACTGGATTAAACCAGCCTGAGCTTAGGCCACCTGGTTTACCATCAAGTGAAGTTCATTTCTATTGCACTTTTTAAAACATTATGAAGGAAACTAAATTGAACTAAAAGAACGGGAATATAAAATGTAATAAAATAATATAGTTTATATCAAAAACAAGAACAGAAAATGCAATGCAAAAAATTGATTGATGAAATAATACAATAAAATAAGTAAAAATAGAAAATTAAATAACTAAAAATAGAAAATAAATAATAAAATATCTAAAATACTGCCAAGAGATTAATACAAAATAAAATAAGAGATAAAGTGAGATAATAAGAGAAAAAATATATACCTTAAATATTAGACAGTAAAATTTAAGAAAATAATAAAATAGAACATATTATTATAATAATAATAATAAGAAAATAAAATGCAGTAAGAATATCTAAAAAACTAAAGAATTAAATAAAGAATTCTGAAAATAAAAGTGAGAGTAAAATATCTTAAAAATGAGAATAAAATAAAAAATCTGAAAATAAAAGGACACAAATATTTCATAATTAAAAATATGAAAATAAAATACGATATGAAAATAAAAATATTTTAAAAAAATAAGAAAACAATTTTTTAAAGAAAAAATAAGAAAACACAACGCAAAGGACAAAAGACAATAAAATATAAGAAGGAGTAAGAAAATAAGAGCGATCACCTGACCTGTGTGGCCTAACCTAGGCAGGCCAATAAACCAAACTGGGCATGTTTTAAATCTTGAATCTGGACAGCACACAACCCTGCTTTGCACAAGATAATATCTGACACCAAACAGAACCAACAGCTCTGTGCGTGTGAAACTGTCCTTGTCTTAAACCTAAGAGTGTTGTGCTTTAGCTGACCTCTCAAAGCTGCCAGAAAGACATGGCAAAACAATGAAAGGCGAGAAACACAGAGAGAAAGGCAAGAGCATTGACTCGGTATTGAAACAACTCTCACATACATTGTGGTGGACTCCTGCCGAGGTAATTACCGGAATAGAAAGGCACAGGCGTTTACTGTACTCTGCCAGGCTGATAACCTTTGATTCAGATTTAAAGACCCACAGTTTGGGCAAGTCAAGACATGCTAGAGTCCCAAAAGCCTCAGAAGGATGTGTAACGGATTGCCTAACGTCAGCCCAGTTTCCTTTCTTTGTCCAGTCCGGCAGAATGGATCCGCAGCCAAACACATGAATTAAAGTGGAGTGGAGTAGATAGTGCATGGACACACGACGTGCCAAGTGCTCGGAGCCCACATGAGCGTCCTTACCGAGTTTGGTCAATCCATGCAGCTTTTTATTAACACTTCCTGGCATTGTGTTGTACAGCGGGCACTTAAAAATGGAGCCGCTCAGCAGACTGCATGAAGCAGAATAAAAACAATAAAGAAAGTCAACAAAAAAAGAGAAAATAAAACACAACATGAAAATAAAAGAAAAAGAAAAGAAAATGCAATAAGAGATTGAAATAACTCATTAAGAAAATACAATGAAATGCAATATGAAAATAATTTAAATAAGGAAATAAAATGCAATAAGAGAATACAAATAAATAAATTTGAAAACAAATTTTACATGCAATAAAAAAATAATAAATAAAAATAATGCAATAACAAAAAGAGTAATGTAACAAAAAAGATGCAATACAAAAATTTTATAATACAAAATTAAATAAAACTAAAAAACAGAATAAAATAATTTAAAATGAGAAAATAAAACTGCAATATAAAATTAAATAAATAAATTAAATTAGGAAATAACATGGAATAAGAAAAAAAAAAAATATAATAAAATAAAATGCAATAACAGTGAAGTTACAAAAAAGACAATGCAATATACAAATAAAATAATTAAAAACATAAGAAAATAAAATGCAAGATGAGAATAAAATAAAAATAGGGAAATAAAATTCAATATGAAAATAAAATACTTTACAAAATGGGAAATAAAATGCAAAAAGAGAATATTTTTCTTTTATAAAACAAGATAAAATAAAAATGGAGAAACAGAAAATGCAAGAAAATGGAGCACTCGCAACAGACTGCAAGCAAATAGTTAAAGGAAATAAGAAAAGAAAAATAAAATCATCAAAAATGAAATAAAATACAAGGAAAGAATGAACTAGCTAAAAACAAAAATGAAATGCAACAAAAAAATATTTAAAAATTATAATAAAATAAAATAATAAAAAAGGAAACAACATGCAATTAGAGAATAAAGTGTAACTTAAAAGATGAGCCTGACTAGTGTAGCCTAACTTAGACGCAGCTAAGACCAACAAACCAAACTGGGCATTTTTAATTCTATTCAGGACGGCACACAACCCTGTTTTGCACAAGCCAAAATCATTCGGGTCAGAACCAAAAGCTCTAGTGTGAAATAGTCCTCCAAACATGAGTGTCCTTATAGAGTCTTTGCTTTTTAATAACACTTCCTGGCATTGTGTTGTATGGCGGGCACTTAAGCACACTGGGCCGGTCGGAGGCTGAATGAAGGATTGTTTGTTTGGATGTGAAGTGTCAAATTACCTCCGGGCGTCTGGGTGTACGCTCTCAGTCATGGTCTTACCTGGTCTGGACCGCACCCTCAGCCCAGAAACAACAACCCCTGCCCTGTAGTTAGACGGCAAATTAAACCACACCCGTCTGCGGACACATTTAGGACGTCTTATATCAAACCAGCCGGTCTGAAGACTCCACATCGCTGTCT
>CM050434.1:21215127-21257627 GCA_027564155.1 Gymnocypris eckloni scoliostomus | reverse complement strand
GTGTGTGTAAACATGCAAGGACATGTGTGACTGTACACGCGTGTTTACGCCTGACTGTAGCCTAAACACAGCTCTGTGCTCCTGCCGTTTACATCAGTGTGTGGAGCACTCGCTAATGCCTTTCAGCTGACGTTATCACAAACAACATCAGGCTGGCTAGTTCTCGACTGGTTTTAGTGGTCGCTTCCGCTTCACGGGAAATCAAACGGCTGGTTTGACACGTCTTGATTTACCAGAAAAACCACGCAAACCGCCGAAACGTGGAGGTCATCAGTCTCTCGAATGTTTAAACCTGCTGTTGCTAAATCTCCTGCTTCTCAGATGCTTCTCCTGAGAAAAACAGCTCAGTGATCTCACATGTGTTTCCTCTGGAGCTTCAGATCTCAGCAATATCTCAACCTGTGCTTGGATTTAACGAGATAATATATATATATATATACACACACACGCACGCACGCACGCACACACACACACACACACACACACACACACACACACACACTCACACACACACACACACACACACACACACACACACACACACACACACACACACACACACACACACACACACACACACTTCCCCCAAGGATTCTTTGATTAATAGAAAACTCAATTAAAAATGTCTTTATTTTCATCAATTTATTTTGATCAATTTAATGCATCCTTGCTGAATAAAAGTATTAATTTATTTAATGTCTTTTGAACTTTCTATCCTTCAAACAATCCTCATTTTTTTACAACTTAATAATCCTATAATCTCTCAAATATTTTATAAATAGTTTAAAATGATAACTAATTACAAAATGTATTATTATTGTTATTATTATTAAATAAAACTTTCTAAATACTGTATTTTATAATACAGATTTCTATAAATGATATATTATATTGTATTGTATAAAGAATTAAATACATTACTATTATTATTATTATTTAAACATATTATAAATATGTAATATATCTCAAGTCTAATAAAAAAATACATTTGATATATTAAATGTTTTTAAATAAATAAATTAAATAACTGTATATATTTCCAAAAATATTTGTAATCTTGTTTTCCAGCAAATTAACTAATTTCCAGTAAAACTTTCAGTGTGGCGGCAGACAGCGAGATAACATGGGATCTGCTCATCTATCTTCATGAGGACTCAGAGAGAGACGTGTCACAGCGTGAGGGACGAGACACCGTTTGTAGCCATGTGTGTCTTTATCGAGGCGTATAAATCAATGTCGGCCCGTACAAAACTCTGACACATTAACCACAACTTACTCACCGAGCTGCCAGTCAGACAACACACTCGCCACAGGGGCAAAATAAAGCCCAACCGAGTGAGAGTTATAGCTGTTCAGACGGGTTCATATTCATCATGTTTCACTGATAAAGACCTTCAAATATCTCAGAGGAATACTGTGACACATTTATTCAGACATATACAAATAAATATATGAAAATTATACATATTTACATATCAAATTGTGTATGAAATAAATATAGTTATATCTAAAACAATATAACATATATTATATAAAATATATATAATCATATATACAATTATATTTGTGTATTTGTATATTCTATATAAGAATATTCTACTTCAATTTATTAGTATTATTATATGGTTGTTATTTATTTACATAATATAAAAAATATTTGGACAATTATAAATAAAGGAAAATATATACATTTTAAATATAATAATACATTATTATTATTATTATTCAATGACTGGAGGGATTAAGACATGATGTTGTCAAAGTCTTTAACTGAATTGAGATAAAGATAAATAAATATAAAATAATTAAATAAATGTATAGTATATATTTACACAATATACAGAGTATTCAATTCTGTATAAAATATAACAATATATTTAATAAATGTGAAAACAAATATATAAATAATATAATTATATAAGTACATATATTTAGAAATATAAATAAATATATATGAGGTCTTCAAAATATCTCAGAGGAACATTTTATCAGACATAATGAATAAATAAATAAATAAATAAATAGTACTGTGTTATTTATAAAATATTATATTTGGAGAGATTAACAAAATATGACATCTTCAAAATATATCATAGGAACATTTCAAGTACTAAATTATTTATAACTTAATAATAATAATAATATAATATAAATAAATAATAATAATATAATTTAATAAAATATTTGAAGTCATGATATATTTCAGTATATCGGATAAATTGTACTTTTCTTTGCTCAGAAGTTTCTCAGGAGAATTCATGGTGTTATCACGTGTATTTAAGCATAACTTTAACCTAAAATGTATGAGGAGAAATAACAAATTGACACAAATGATTTAGTAGTTGCCATCTTGAGTGAATGAGTTCATATATTGAGATCTCAGACTAAATGCAGCGTGAGACAGTGTTGAGATCCTAAGGTAACTCTAGAGGAGCTAGTGTTTCTTGCTCCAGCGAGAGGCGCGTGTGATCCAGATGTGTGCGGGTCACTCAGTTCACTCACCTGTTGCCCTCAGGCGTCAATCGACCGAAAACCACCATCGACTTGTCACAACAAGTCTCTCTCTCTCGCTCCCTATCGCTCTCGTTTTGCTTCCTCTGCAGTCAAAACATCAGAGTGGTGCTTGTGTGCAAACTGCAGCGATCGAGATCGCATCTCATCACCAAACTCAAGTACAAACTCATGTCACACTTCATGAAGCTAAGCTGGGTTGAGCATTAAAAATCCCATTTCACGTAAAGAGTAGGGGTGTAACCCCGGTGTCATGGCCAAATTCCCTCCACTGGCCCTTATCAATCATGGCCTCCTAATAATCCCCATTCACTTGATTGGCTCTATGACTCTCTCTCCTCTCCACCTGTAGCTGGTGTGTGGTGAGAGCATACACTTGATTGGCTCTATGACTCTCTCCTCTCCACCTGTAGCTGGTGTGTGGTGAGCGCATACACTTGATTGTCTCTATGACTCTCTCTCCTCTCCACCTGTAGCTGGTGTGTGGTGAGAGCATACACTGATTGGCTCTATGACTCTCTCTCCTCTCCACCTGTAGCTGGTGTGTGGTGAGCGCATACACTTGATTGTCTCTATGTCTCTCTCTCCTCTCCACCTGTAGCTGGTGTGTGGTGAGCGCATACACTTGATTGGCTCTATGACTCTCTCTCCTCTCCACCTGTAGCTGGTGTGTGGTGAGAGCATACACTTGATTGTCTCTATGTCTCTCTCTCTCCTCTCCACCTGTAGCTGGTGTGTGGTGAGAGCATACACTTGATTGGCTCTATGACTCTCTCCTCTCCACCTGTAGCTGGTGTGTGGTGAGAGCATACACTTGATTGGCTCTATGACTCTCTCTCCTCTCCACCTGTAGCTGGTGTGTGGTGAGAGCATACACTTGATTGTCTCTATGACTCTCTCTCCTCTCCACCTGTAGCTGGTGTGTGGTGAGTGCATACACTTGATTGTCTCTATGACTCTCTCTCTCTCTCTCACCTGTAGCTGGTGTGTGGTGAGCGACACACTTGATTGTCTCTATGACTCTCTCTCCTCTCCACCTGTAGCTGGTGTGTGGTGAGAGCATACACTTGATTGTCTCTATGACTCTCTCTCCTCCACCTGTAGCTGGTGTGTGGTGAGTGCATACACTTGATTGGCTCTATGACTCTCTCTCTCTCCACCTGTAGCTGGTGTGTGGTGAGAGCATACACTTGATTGGCTCTATGACTCTCTCTCCTCTCCACCTGCAGCTGGTGTGTGGTGAGAGCACACACTTGATTGGCTCTATGTCTCTCTCTCCTCTCCACCTGTAGCTGGTGTGGTGAGCATACACTTGATTGTCTCTATGTCTCTCTCTCTCTCCACCTGTAGCTGGTGTGTGGTGAGCATACACTTGATTGTCTCTATGTCTCTCTCTCTCTCCACCTGTAGCTGGTGTGTGGTGAGCATACACTTGATTGGCTCTATGACTCTCTCTCTCTCCACCTGCAGCTGGTGTGTGGTGAGAGCATACACTTGATTGGCTCTATGTCTCTCCTCTCCACCTGTAGCTGGTGTGTGTGAGCGCATACACTTGATTGTCTCTATGTCTCTCTCCTCTCCACCTGTAGCTGGTGTGTGGTGAGCGCATGCACTTGATTGGCTCTATGTCTCTCTCTCCTCTCCACCTGTAGCTGGTGTGTGGTGAGCGCATGCACTTGATTGGCTCTGTCTCTCTCTCTCTCCACCTGTAGCTGGTGTGTGGTGAGAGCATACACTTGATTGGCTCTATGACTCTCTCTCCTCTCCACCTGTAGCTGGTGTGTGGTGAGCGCATGCACTTGATTGTCTCTATGACTCTCTCTCCTCTCCACCTGTAGCTGGTGTGTGGTGAGCGCATGCACTTGATTGGCTCTATGTCTCTCCTCCTCTCCACCTGTAGCTGGTGTGTGGTGAGAGCATACACTTGATTGGCTCTATGACTCTCTCCTCTCCACCCACCTGTAGCTGGTGTGTGGTGAGAGCATACACTTGATTGTCTCTATGACTCTCTCCTCTCTACCTGTAGCTGGTGTGTGGTGAGAGCATACACTTGATTGTCTCTATGACTCTCTCTCTCTCTCCACCTGTAGCTGGTGTGTGGTGAACGCATACACTTGATTGTCTCTATGAATCTCTCTCCTCTCCACCTGTAGCTGGTGTGTGGTGAGCGCATCCACTTGATTGGCTCTATGTCTCTCTCCTCTCCACCTGTAGCTGGTGTGTGGTGCGCATCCACTTGATTGGCTCTATGTCTCTCTCTCTCTCCACCTGTAGCTGGTGTGTGGTGAGAGCATACACTTGATTGGCTCTATGTCTCTCTCTCTCCTCCACCTGTAGCTGGTGTGTGGTGAGCGCACTGGTGCCGTTGTGCTGTGGCAGCCGTCGCATCATCCAAGTGGATGCTGAACACTGGTGGTGGTTGAGGAGAGACCCCCACCCCACATGATTGTAAAGCTCTTTGGATGTACAGCTATACGCAATAAAGCGATATATAAATGCATCATTCATTCACTCATGATATCATCATGATCCTGAGAATGAAACAAGCCGTTTTTGCTGCTGTCACTTTAAGACGTGTATATATGTATAAATCCACACACTATAAATAGTGTAGTGTATAAATGTCTGTTTAAAAGTGAAACGAACTGCAGTGTTTTGAACTGCTTCATCCTTCAATAACAGCGGAAATGTGTCACTCAGGCTGTCCAGATCAGACTGCAATGATAAAAATACTTTATATGCTGTCATATGTTATTGTGCCTATGGTTGCGTATGTACACAGAGATTGAGATTTGTCAGAAGAGCTCTAATGAAGAGGCAGACAGGAAATACAGACCCACCTAGTAACGGCACCGGGATTCAGTCTAAATACTGCTTGTGCCACGGCAACAACAGCCACAACAGCAACAACAACAAACACACACACACACACACACACACACACACACACACACACACACACACACACACACACACACACACACACACCATTCTGTGCTCATGGCCCTATTTTTAACACATTAATTTTCTACTGATATAATACAAATTTTTCAAGCTTTCCTAGCTATTATACATAAAATAATTAATAACACAATTAATATAGAATAAGCATATAATTATTAAGTAGAACATGTATTTTATATGTATATAAATATATAATTGATTAATTATATTAATGTAATATAGAAATATAATTAAATATATAATTTAAATTGTATTTTATATGTATATTAATATAATAAATATAACAAAAAATATTTTTAAAAATCATCTTATGACTTCTATATAATTTACATAATGACTTTTAGTATGTGTGTGTGCATGCGTGTATGTGTGTGTGTATGTGTGTGTGCGCGTGTGTGTGTGTGTGTGAGCGTGTGTGTGTGTATGTGTGTAAGAGTGTGTGTGTGTGTGTGTGTGTGTGTGTGTGTGTGTGTGTGTGTGTGTGTGTGTGAGTGTGTGTGTGTGTGTGTGTGTGTGTGTGTGTGTGTGTGTGTGTGTGTGTGTGTGTGTGTGTGTGTGTGAGAGCGTATGTGTGCCTGTAGTACTACTATAATATTTTAATATTACACATAAGCTTCATATTTGGGTCGTGATCGTCCTGTCTGGGTTTATTTTGTGATAAAGTCTGTCCATGATCTGCTGTAACAGCACCGGTGAGACTCACATCAGATACGCATTCGCTGGAAAAGACACCCAAGCTCCAGAGCGTCTGCTGTGATTGATCTAACAGATTTGTTTCACATTATCTCTAAAAAAATCCTCAAATCTCACTCACAGTCACTCTACAAACACAAAAGACTGAAGGGAAGAAAGCATGCATGTCCTCTGTCTGAGCAGGACGAGCAGATCACAACTACATGATTACACTTTCAGCAGAGGACTCAGTACCATCAGTGAGAGAAAGAGTTAACTCAGGCTTATTGTTCATGGTATGTGAAATCTCAGCACTCTCTGAGATCGCTTGGTCAACAGAATGAGTGGACATGAACTGATGGTTAGAGAATGTCACATTTTGGAGACAAATTCTGTCTAAAAAGTCTCTTTTGTACCTTATCTTCCAGTCGGATGAGCCGGGCTCCCACTGTATAATATTCCTTATCCACACCTTTCTCTGAAAACACAATAAAGAGAAATTATAAGACAGAAGTAATTATATTCTGTATTTAACAGCCAAAAGTTGATATTAATAGTGTTTTATTAAACATCCTGCTCATATAAAAGGGTTTAGTTTTCTTCAATTATTTTACTACCAAGTGGCTGAACACAGAACAGTTCACTTTATACGAGGCACAACTTCTATTTATAACTCATATATCTATTTTAAAACGTTAGGTTTATACATTTTCCAGTCTTTTTCCATCACAATTGTCTTTTTCGTTCTATTTTCTATCCTCATATTTAAACAGGCCGTTCCTGCTACTGTAACTAGCTTGAGCTTGGAAGCTTGTAAACTCATCAAAAAAGTGTTTTTAAAACGTAATAATGCTCACTTTTTAATTACGCCATTTGGGAGGGATTTGTCTTTTTACTTTTTGAACAAATTATATATTTTTTGTAAATTTTATAGAAAATGGGAACATTATGCTGCATATGTTAAATTCAAGATCTGCTTTTTTTTTTTTTTATCGACATAATTCATGGAAAATATATTTAGGTGGAGATGTTTGGCATCTGGGGAAAACAAACACTTTTAAAACAAAAAACAACATGATATTACCACCATAACCGGTAGATGGCCACAATGGATCACTCAATGGCTCATTTGCCAATTTGGATTTATATTTAGACATTATAAATTCATTTATATTCAATTTATTAATCACTTTTTGTCAAAGCTCAGCACTGGTTCGCACTGAAGTATGAAGTAGGCAAGAGTTCTCCAAAACTCATCGGATCTACTGAAATCACACAAATGACCTACTCTGAGCTAAAAATGAGACATTTTCTACGAATTACCCTCCTCTATTGACTTTGGTCTATTCAAGTTTTAATGTGGGAGGTTGCACGTTAAAGAGATCGAGGTGATGTCTTTATTTGCATATATGTATTCTATTAGCCAATCAGAGGTCATTTGACTTGTAAATGATCTCTGATTGGCTAACATCTGTTTGTGGGTAATGTTGCCATATATTGAATTATTATTGTTACATGATAATGAGATGCATTCAATGTTATAATCAAAATATTTTCTGCATTTACGTGTGTTTTCATGTTTGCAGTTTAGTTCCAATTAACAATCTAGGTTTATTGTTAGATAGTCCATTAAACTCTTCGATCTTATTATAGATCACAGAAGAATTATGATTTTGTGCTTTTTCATGCATTTTAAATGTGTATTTGATGTGGGAACACTTAAAAACTCAGTTTTCCTTTACCTGGCAGGAACATTCCCGGTTTTCCCAATGTGTGATCCAACCTGCGAGAGGAAAAGCAGCAGGAAACTGTGAAATACACAGCGATTGTTTGGAAATCCCGCCTACGCCACTGGTTTTGTGGGAAGGAACGGGAATAAGGTGACGTCACATGGAGTCTCACCTTCTCTGGAGCTCTTTGACGCGGACCATCATGTTCAGGTTGCCCTGTGAATACTGCTCGATCACGTCCCGCACGTCGTACGGTTTCCTCGCTTGCTGCGGGACAGAGACGGCATCCATGAGAACCATTGTCATCACAGGCGACTGTTTTTCAGCTCCCTCGGGGCTTGAACTTCCACGCTTTGTTATTATAGCTCAATTTAACTCGATAACAACAATAGCAAAGTTATGCAACTTGTCTCGGTTTTGACTGAAAGTTTACGTGAGGATATTTATTCAATTCAGTTTAGATGACTGTTTTTCAGTTGCTTTGGTTTCTCTTTTGTAAGTCGCTTTGAATAAAAGCCTCTGCCAAACGCACAAATGTAAATATAAATCGGGGTTCTTGCTTTGAAGGAATCAGGGTGTGCTTTTATGGTGCAAAATCTTTAATAGATTTTTTTTATATAATACGATTTTAAAGATGATTTAATATAATAAGAAAATAGGGTTATAGGAATAGTAAAATAATTCAATTAAAATAAACAACAAATGAAATACATATAAATACACAATAATATATTACACAAATTATTATTAAATTTCAGCACATCACTCTTATTCTGAGCACATTACAGTTACCTGTTAAACTTAGAGTGGAATACAAAATGTTAACATTGGTTTTTAAAGCACTTCATAACCTTGCACCAACCTATCTCACGGAGTTGTTGCAAAATCCAGATTTCTAGTAATTGTATTAATGCCTAGGTCCAAACTAAAGCCCCATGGCGATCGAGCTTTTGCAGTTGTTGGTCCTCACTCTGGAACAATCTCCGGTTGCCATCTGAACAACTTATTTGACCCTCTAACTCTAGAACTCTCTATTCTAATTCTATTTGATCTAATCTGTCTTCTTTTATTTAAAAACACAAACACATTTGACCCTCTATCAATTGCATATTTATTCTCTAACTGCAAGCTTTTCTTGTAAAACTAGGATAAAAGCGTCTACTAAATGACTAAAAAAATAAATTAATAAAAACTTAGTCATTTCCTATTTTTAAGGCTATGCTTGAATCTCATTAATCTCATTTCTAACACTAGGTTTCTTTTTTTCTATATTCTATATACTCGTTTTCATTAAGAAAATCCTTCCTACGTGTACTGTGTTCGGCTAACCAGGACTTGTAATAGCACTTGCATGTTGTTGCTCTTTTGTTGGTTTTGATTGCTTCTATAATGTCCTCATTTGTAAGTCGCTTTGGATAAAAGCATCTGCTAAATGACTAAAAAAATTAATAAATAAAAACTTAGTAATTTCCTATTTTTAAGGCTATGCTTGAATCTCACAAACTTGATCGATTTGTAGCGAGTCAATTAAATGTTTTTGTGTTTATTTATTGTGATTTTTGTATTATTATTTTATAATCTATTTCTATTGTTCTGTTATTTACTATGCCATGTAAAGCACTTTGGCCAACCGCAAGTTGTGTTCAATGTGCTACATAAATGAATAAAACAAAACAAAACAATGAAAACACAAGGTAAAGAGAATTGTGAGAAAATACGATGCGTGTCAGATCTGCATCACGTTCAGCAGCGGCAGCTCTTAAAGAAACAGCAGCCAAAACAACCTGATAACCAGCTGCTGAGATGTCTGTTCGTCAAGAACAAAAAAAGAGGAAAACTATTACTTCTTATTTAGATTTAAGGCTTCATCTATATTTCATTTAGAATTTAGTGCATGATAACTTCCATTTATTTCTGCTGAAGGGCACAGGTAGGCCTAAATATGACATTTATTATAATGGGTTTATGTTAAGTTTGCTTTAAGCTCACTTAAATTAGAAGTTATTTTATATTTAAGTCTAGTACATTTTAAAAATGACAGCTCTCAATTTTACTGTAATGTTGAATGGCTTTAGTCAATGGTTAAATATTTTGGGGGGGGGGGACTATTTTATAGAGACATCAGTAGTATTGGCCTTCACTTATAAAAAAAAGATGCCATTAAACAAATATATACTCTCCTTATATTGTTTGTACATTAATTTGAAGATTTAATGTGAAACTATTGCAGTATAAAAGTATATTTAAAAACTTTAATGTTAGGTGGGATTAATCAGATAAATATTTTTAGATTAATTATTTATTTTTAATTGATTGACAGCACTAATATATATATATATATATATATCACTTGATTCTGATATACAAAATAAAAGTACCTGAAATTTCTGTCGAGCCACAAAGTACTGCATCCGTCTGATGACCTTGATTGCAGATCTGTGTGCGTGGGAAAGTCTGCGGAAAACAAAATAAACAAACACACAGCGTCAGAAAACACAGAGCAGGCTCGCTGTAAATGTGTGTGTGTATACGTGGCAGTAAAACCTGGCGACAACACACGCACAACACACACACACAGATACTCTCTAAGGGAGGGCACTTGTTTTTTTTTTGGCCCAAACACCCTGTTATTTCCAGCGCTTTTCTACCCTGCCAAAGTTTCTACCCAGAAATCCACGCAGCAGCAGCAGCAGTCATGTCAGGCTGCGTTCACTGTAAACAGGCCCTAGTGGAAAAACAAAGCTCATTTCTACCACTCAAGACTAGATAAAACCATGACCTTGTGCAGACAAGCATCTCAAAAACACGTCTGGAGTCGAGTCAGCTCAGCTAAAGAGCTCGTCTGGCCTGTTATCAGTGACCCCGATTATAACCTTTGACATCAAAGTCCTAGTTAATCCACAACACAGTCTAACGAGAGCGTTTTAAAGGAACAGCTCATCCATAGAGAGAAACTCTGACATCATTCACTCACACATTTATGTCGTTCCAGACCAGAGTTTCGTTTTCATCTTATAAGCATTTGGATTCACACATAGAAGAAAGTCATATGGGTTTGGACTGAGAAAATGATGACAGCATTTATTTTGGGGTGTACTGTCTCTTTAAGTGTGTGTTTTAAGTGATGCTGAGTGTGGCGTGTGTGTGTGGGTCGTGGCCCGGTGTGTGTTAAGTGGGCTGATCAGTGTGCATTGGCCACTTAAGTTGCTTTACATTCCAGCACACATACTTCAGACAGAGAACGGACTACACTACAGGACAAACACACACGGCGCTTGTGAGTGGAGAAAACATTCAAAAGAGGGTGTCACTTCCTCCAGATAACAACCAAACAAAGACATGCGTCACAAACATGTCATGAGACGTCATTCCAAACCCATCCGGCTTCTGTAATGTGACATATACCTACACGCGTACATGCATACTACTCTATAGGAAAACAGGTAGAGTACAACAATCAAAAATAAATACAAGTACAAGTAAATACACAATAGTATGTCTTATCAATATTATAAATGGCTAATTATATATATATATACTATTATATAGTATACATTATCACATATATAATTATATAATTACATTACAAATATAAAGATGTTGTCACTTCCTCCTGATGAATAAATAAACACACACACACACACACACACACACACACACACACACACACACACACACACACACACACACACACACACACACTATACTCATATAATTGATCTCTCAGGAGGAATCAGGTAATTCAGAAATAAATTATCATGATTTATAACATAATATTATATTACATTACATTAAAAATAGCTAAATATGTACATACATAAATGTATATATGTATATCGAGCATGTCACTTTCTCCTAATAAATGAATGTAATAAATATAACAAATCTTTATTAAACGTGACAAATTCTGTATATAATAGGAAAATAGGAATTGTAATATAAATACGATTTACATATATAAACAAACATTACTGTGTGTGTGTGTGTGTGTGTATAGGAATAATAATACAAATTAAATATATAGAAATAATATTATAAATTACTGTTACATATATATATATATATATAATTAGATTTGTATGTTGACTCATAAGGGCTTGGGCCCGTCACACACACTCTGTGACATCTGTAAAGCCGTTCCCGAGTGTCCAACAAAAGAGGCCGACGTGTTGATTCCTCTCAGCTTGAGTCTATCGTGATAAAGCTCTCTTTGCTGTCACTGATCTACAAAACACAAATCACTTCCCTCTGCCGCGGCCTCCGGCGCTCCATCCCTGTCCGCAAACACAGACGACGTCTTAATTAGAAGTGGGGACAGCCGGACAAAAGCTCCCAGCAGTCCCAGCGCTGACACACACCGTAAAGCACGCAGATCAAAGCCCCTTCAAACGCCCGCCGTCCTCCCCTCTCGCAGGAAATGCATGAGAACAATATGCAAACATCCATGCATGTTTGTGTGTGTGTGTGTGTGTGTGTGTGTGCGTGTGTGTGTGTCTGTGTGTGTGTGTGTGTGTGTGTGTGTGTGTGTGTGTGTGTGTGTGTGTGTGTGTGTGTGTGTGTGTGTGTGTGTGTCTGTGTGTGTGTGTGTGTGTGTGTGTGTGTGTGTGTGTGTGTGTGTGTGTGTGTGTGTGTGTGTGTGTGTGTGTGTGTGTGTCTGTGTGTGTGTGTGTGTGTGTGTGTGTGTGTGTGTGTGTGTGTGTGTGTGTGTGTGTGTGTGTGTGTGTGTGTGTGTGTGTGTGTGTGTGTGTGTGTGTGTGAGAGAGAGCATCTCAGATCCCAACATGATTGGGAAAGAAAACACATGCCCTCAAAACATGAAACACATGCTGTTTAATCACGAAACTGCCTCCTCGCATTATAGCGGCACAGGGACACATGCAGGATAACACACGCCTCGCAACACGCAGTGCACGTTCACATTCAATTCTACACATGCAAAAATTTCACACAATTACTGAACACAACTAACTATTGGCAAGAGTCAAGATTACTAGTTTTCATAGTTGCAGACATGACCAAACCTCAAACTCGTCCTGCAGCGTTTGTGATTAAAATATGTTCTTTTCCAAAGTTTTATTTTTCAGTGAATCACCATAACATTTGTATGACCTCTCTAATTGTTTACAGTTTCATTTTGCTCAAATTAGCATTCTTGTAGCTAAAAGAGTAAAAACATGACACTAGAAACACCAATGCTTGGGTTTGATTCTTTATATATAATTCACTGTAAGTTGCTTTGGATAAAAGTGTCTGCCAAATGCAGAAGCAATTCTTAGAAAAGAAGTGACTCACACAAACAAGTCACTCACAAATCACATAAAACTGTGGGTTTTATTCTACGTGACAGCATAATCTAGCCTATGAAACATTGTACAGCAAAGGTGTATGTTCATTATATAAAATGAATGCATCTATTGGCAAAAAAAATAAATAAAAAAATCATCTATTGGCAATTTAACTTTTTTTTTGGACCCAAAACCGTCTATCCTCACCCACAGTAAAATCTCATTGGTCCACAATGCTGCATATTAAACCTCAAGTATGTTCTGATTGGCTGCGATTTTCTTGCTCTCAATGAGGACTGGACATTTTAGTTTATAGTTTAGAGGTGTCAGTCTATTTCAAACCTGTTTTTTATAGTTAAGTAATTCTGTATATATATATAAAAAATCTATCAAATTTTTTATATAAAAAAATAAAATATAAAAAACCATAAACCTGTTTTATTTGAGCAACATTTACATTTTTAATCTACCTTACTGTACTAAAATCAGGGTTACTGTTTAACTGAAAAATGAAACTAAAATTAAAACCATTAAAAAATGTCTCCAGTTGAAATGAAATACAACAAAACTTATTTCAGCTAGCTGCCAAGGCAAAATGTCTCATTTTAATTTAGTTCCACTTGATGTGTTAAATAACTCATCCTAAAATTCAAATACAAACAAAATGACTAAAACTGAATCTAAAATAAAAAGTTCAAATGTAAACATAAAAACTAATTGTAAATATTAATAACAACTATAAAAGTATCTCAATGATGCTAAAAAAACACTAAAACTGAAATAAAAATAATACAACTATACACAGACATAAACAAAACTAATAAAACTGACAAAAACAGCTAAAATCACTAAAAATTTAATTAAAATTAAAAATAAAACAGATAATAAAAAATAAGATTAAACTATAATGGTGCTTCAGACTCATGACTCGCTTGCTTCATTTCTAACGTTTCAATCACAATCCACACACTACAAGTGAACTAAATTAGTTAAAGTTCAGTCCATCAACTCGTTTAAAAGTAACTGACTTAAGTATTGTACTTAAGTAGACTTTTTGAGTATCTGTACTTTACTTGAGTATATTTTTTCTGGAAACGTATGACTTTAACTTCACTATATTTTAAAGACAAATATCGTACTTTTCCCTCCAGTGCATTTCTATCAAGGTCCTCGAAGTAGAAAGTCGTTACTGTGTAGCAGCTTTGGAAGTCGGAGGGTGATTTTTCTTCTTCTTTAAAACGGGACTTTCTTTTTTCCAGACAGTTTATCAGTAATAACTCTTTTAGGGTGACATGACGTGATTTCCCAGGATTTTTTAACACTGACCAGTTGCAAATGTGATATTTATTTACAACAGTTCAATAATGAGTTGTTAATATTGTGGTATACATTAAACACAATATTGTCTGATTGTGCTGAATTGTGTACGTGGAAATATAAAGCCACAGAAGAACTGTTGTGCATCTCCTAATAAAACACAGTAGGTGTTGGGCTTGAAGCAGCGCTGCACAGACCGTTCTGAGGGTCACAACAAAGTACTGCGAGAGCGATTAGACAGCATTTTAACATTTTGATTTTGATGTCAAATAAGACTGCTTTTTTGTTAAAGCAGTGTTGCTGTTGTGAAGTTATACAGCTACAGTTGTGTTGCTGGGTTTATTAGATTAGATTTTTTAATCTTCGTTATCTCCTGTATTAACAGGATTTGACTGTCCACTCGATTCAGATGTGGATGAATGACTTCACATAACCATGTGCACACACCGCCAGAGCTGTGTGAGATCACTACCATCCTGCTTTTGTGGGGGTGGGTAGGGTATTAAATAATAACACTTTTTTGTTAGTTTTTTCCCCACAGGTTTTTAAAGCTCTTTATTCCAAAGATACTACATGCTAGTCAGTGTATTCAGTAGGCGTAATGTATTGTAAGATCCTTGAGAGGTATTGCAACTATTATGTGCAACAATAAGAAATGTACTTTTGGTACTTAAGTACTTTTGAAAGCAAGTACTTCTGTACTTTTACTTAAGTAAAAATCTGTTACTTTTACTTGCAATGAAGTAATATTTGACCAGCAGTTTCTGTACTTTCACTCCAGTAATGGAGTTGTGTGCTTGGTCTGCCTCTGATTAAATCATATTTCACTGAATGGTGGTGTTCAGTACGTAGATGATAAACATTATGGCGAGTTAGAGAACGGCTGCTCTGGCGCACTAGAGAGCCGTTTGGCTGGGTTTCGTGAGGAGAAGCTGCTGACTCAGACGCTGCTGTGTGCCAGAGTTTTGTCTCTCTTTCTATTTTCCTCCTTCCGTTCCTATCTCTCCTCGTAACCCTGAGTGTATGTGTCTGTCTTTCTTCTGCCCAGCTCATTTCAGCGCGTGCTGGATTCAAGCCAACTCGACTGTGATCTGATTCCACATCAGAAAAGAGAAACTCTAGAAAACTGGAATACAAGCTACTTGTTATTTAGAGTGGTTATTTATTACTATGAATAATAGTAATAATAATATTATTAATATTAATAAAACACAACAACACTTATTTCTATGGTTGCCCATTTCTGCCACTGAGAAAAAATAATATGTTATTGCGACTTTTTACCTCACAATTCAGACTTTTTATCTCACAATTCAGACTTTTTATCTCACAATTCTGACTTTTTATCTCACAATTCAGACTTTTTATCTCACAATTCAGACTTTTTATCTCACAATTCAGACTTTTTATCTCACAATTCAGACTTTTTATCTCACAATTCTGGCTTTTTATCTCACAATTCTGACGTTTATCTCACAATTCTGACGTTTATCTCACAATTCAGACTTTTTATCTCACAATTCAGACTTTTTATCTCACAATTCTGACGTTTATCTCACAATTCAGACTTTTTATCTCACAATTCAGACTTTTTATCTCACAATTCTGACGTTTATCTCATAATTCTGAATTTTTATCTCACAATTCTGACGTTTATCTCACAATTCAGACTTTTTATCTCACAATTCAGACTTTTTATCTCACAATTCTGACGTTTATCTCACAATTCTGACATTTTATCTCACAATTCTAAAGTTTATCTCACAATTCTGACGTTTATCTCACAATTCTGACGTTTATCTCACAATTCTGACGTTTATCTCACAATTCTGACGTTTATCTCACAATTCAGACTTTTTATCTCACAATTCAGACTTTTTATCTCACAATTCTGACGTTTATCTCATAATTCAGACTTTTTATCTCACAATTCTGACGTTTATCTCATAATTCTGAATTTTTATCTCACAATTCTGACGTTTATCTCACAATTCTGACGTTTATCTCACAATTCTGGCGTTTATCTCATAATTCTGAATTTTTATCTCACAATTCTGCCGCTTATCTCACAATTCAGACTTTTTATCTCACAATTCAGACTTTTTATCTCACAATTCTGACGTTTATCTCACAATTCAGACTTTTTATCTCACAATTCTGCCGTTTATCTCACAATTCAGACTTTTTATCTCACAATTCAGACTTTTTATCTCACAATTCTGACGTTTATCTCACAATTCTGACGTTTATCTCACAATTCAGACTTTTTATCTCACAATTCTGATGTTTATCTCATAATTCAGACTTTTTATCTCACAATTCTGACGTTTATCTCACAATTCTGAATTTTATCTCACAATTCTGACGTTTATCTCACAATTCTGGCGTTTATCTCACAATTCTGACTTTTTATCTCACAATTCTGACGTTTATCTCACAATTCTGACGTTTATCTCACAATTCTGACGTTTATCTCACAATTCTGACGTTTATCTCACAATTCTGACGTTTATCTCACAATTCTGACTTTTTATCTCACAATTCTAAAGTTTATCTCACAATTCTGACTTTTTATCTCACAATTCTGACGTTTATCTCACAATTCAGACTTTTTATCTCACAATTCTGACGTTTATCTCACAATTCAGACTTTTTATCTCACAATTCTGACGTTTATCTCACAATTCAGACTTTTTATCTCACAATTCTGATGTTTATCTCACAATTCAGGATTTATCTCCCACAATTCTGACTTTTTATCTCACAATTCTAAGTTTATCTCACAATTCAGACTTTTATCTCACAATTCTGACTTTTTATCTCACAATTCAGTTTATCTCACAATTCAGACTTTATCTCACAATTCTGACTTTTTATCTCACAATTCTAGACGTTTATCTCACAATTCAGACTTTTTATCTCACAATTCTGACTTTTTATCTCACAATTCAGACGTTTATCTCACAATTCTGACTTTTTATCTCACAATTCTGACTTTTTATCTCACAATTCTGACGTTTATCTCACAATTCAGACGTTTATCTCACAATTCTGACTTTTTATCTCACAATTCTGACTTTTTATCTCACAATTCTGACGTTTATCTCACAATTCTGACTTTTTATCTCACAATTCTAAAGTTTATCTCACAATTCTGACTTTTTATCTCACAATTCTGACGTTTATCTCACAATTCTGACTTTTTATCTCACAATTCTGACGTTTATCTCACAATTCTGACGTTTATCTCACAATTCTGACGTTTATCTCACAATTCTGACGTTTATCTCACAATTCAGACATTTATCTCACAATTCTGACGTTTATCTCACAATTCAGACGTTTATCTCACAATTCAGACGTTTATCTCACAATTCAGACTTTTTATCTCACAATTCTGACATTTTATCTCACAATTCTGACGTTTATCTCACAATTCTGACGTTTATCTCACAATTCAGACGTTTATCTCACAATTCTGACGTTTATCTCACAATTCTGACTTTTTATCTCATTTTATTTTAATGTTTAATGTCTATTTTAAATAAATGTTGTTCTTTTGAACTTTCTATTCATCATATAACCCTGACAAATTAAATGTATCACAGTTTCCACAAAAATATGAAGCAGCAAAAGTGTTTTCAACACATGATAATAATCAGAAATGTTTCTTGAGCAGTAAATCAGTATATTATAATGATTTCTGGAGATCATGTGACACTGAAGACTGGAGTAATGATGCTGAAAATACAGCTTTGTATCGCAAGAATAAATTACATCTAAAATATATTCAAATAGTAAACATTTATTTCAAATTGTAATAATATTTCACAACATTAGTGTTTTTACTGTATTTATGCCCCATTAAATGCAGTCTTGCTGAGCATAAGTTGTAGTTATAGCTCCACAGCGGTGACTGTATGACAGGAACATGTATACAGCCAAGCTTTATTTATTGAACTGGATTTGTTTGAATCTGTCTCCAGCAATCAGATAAAAGCAGAAAAGATGTTCCGGAGGGCAGCTGGATCATTAACGAATTACCGGTCGAGAGCGGAGATTTCTAGCAAGTGTCCGTTCTCTCTGACAGGAAGAGGAAGTGGCTGTAGCCCCCTGTGAGGCATAAATAATCACGCAATCAGCAACAAAGCTTTTCAAAGAGCCCAAAACACAGGGTGTGTTTGACAGCCGTCGGGGTTTAAACCTCGAAAACGATTACTGCATTAGCAAAGTTATGCAATCTGACCGGCTGATAGTCTATATAGACTCTGATATATACGTGGTATGTCCCCTCGAGCTCGGATGACAGTCAGTTATAAAGAATGAACCGCTGGCCCAGTTCACACAGATGGAGAAAAAAAGAAACAAGGGAGAAAAAGTGCAGATAAAGTTACTTCTGGGATACAAAGGAAGGGGTGCAGGTTTCTAATGTTTTGATACGACTGTTTAGCTGGATTAGACGTGTTCAAGAAAGAGGTTGTTATTGTGGCATACTGAGGGCTTACTTCACCTAAAAATAAAATCTCATATTGACTTCTTTCGAGAAACACTAAAGGAGATGTTTAGTATAATGTCAACGCTGCTCTTTTTCAGTCTATGACAGCATAATGTGAGCAGTTCAATTATTTAATATAATTTATTTTTAGTATATATATATATGTGTGTGTGTGTGTGTGTGTGTGTGTGTGTGTGTGTGTGTGTGTGTGTGTGTGTGTGTGTGTGTGTGTATATATATGTGCTATTAATTACTTAAATTATATCTTAAAAATAAAAATAATTTATCATTCTAATATTCAGTAATAAGTTAACTATAAATAATGATGAACTACAAATAACTATATAATAAAATATATTTAATATAAGTATATAAATATAAAATCATTACATTTTATTACATTTAACAAATTGTGTGTGTGTGTGTTTGTGTATATATATATATATATACACACACACACACACACATACATATAATGTTAACATTTTAATTTTTATGAATAAATACATTCTTAAATGTATAGATTTTGAATTTACTATTACATTTTACTAATTATATGTTTATTATATTTTATATTATTATTATATATACTAAATTAAATTAAAAACTGAAATAATACTACTGAAAACATAACCCACAAGTTGTGTGGGCTGTTTTATTCTGGTATTTTTTCACCCTTTTCACATTGCTACTGTGTGTTAAACAGCACTGCAAGCATTATTTTACTAAACAAGAAAAACTGCAGGCATAGAAATAGATGAGGGAGAGTAAACATTCATTTGAGGTGAACTGTCTCTTTAAACCGTCTTGGATTCAGACTCAGAGTTAATAACAGCATATGAGAGCGCTGTGGACCGAGGGACAGTTCAGCCTGGTTTAGCTCTTTGATTTGGCCCCCGCTGCGGCACTTTGACCTCCAACTACAATCTCTCCATTCAGACCAGCAGACTATAAAACTAGTCCCCCCTCTCTAAGAAGTTATTCTTGAAGCTTTTTGTAAACTAGCCACTCTTTGCTACACGCCTCCTCCTCCTAATTACTTCTTTCTCTTGCGGTCGCATCTTTTGTTCGGTTAAAGGCCGGTCTCTCCCGACTGGCTCCCTGAAGAGAACCAACTGTGTGTTTCAAGGACAGGCGGTCAGGGAATGCAAGACACCTGAGAACAGTGTGTGTGTGTGTGCTTGTTACTGGAAGACTGATGTGTTTTCAGTGTGTGTGTGAGACACGAGGACAAGCCAGAGGAAACAGGGAAAGGGAGGACGGCCTGGCGCGGATCGCTTTTGGCAATGGAAGAGGAGAAAAACGAGGCAAGGAAAGAGAAAGAGAAGAAGAAGTGTTGACGGAGAGAGCTTCTCCTCCCTCAGCACACACACACACACACACACACACACACACACACACACACACACACACACACACACACACACACACACACACACACAGACACACACACACACACACACACACACACACACACACACACACACACACACACACACACACACACACACACACACACACACACACACACACACACACACACACACACACACACACACACACACACACACACACACACACACACACACACACACACACACACACACACACACACACACACACACACACACACACACACACACACACACACACGAATATGATTCAAGAACTGGCTCCACTTTAATTTGACAGGAGCTGGAATTTGAAGAGGAATGAGAGGAAGATGAGTTATACATGCTTAAACAAATAACTGCATTATTAACTTTGACTAATCATGCCTGTTTCCCCAATATGTTGAATCAATTAAACAATGCTTTCAAAAGGGTTTTAATTGTGTCATAAAGACCCACAAAAGTCCCAAAAAATCTTTATAAAAACAAATAATGAAATCAAACGTAAAATTAAAATTGATGGATTATATATTATATTGAGTTATATATATATATATACAGGGCTGCATTATCCTAATGGGCAACAAGGGCTGCAGCCCAGGCCCCGAACACTAGGGGACCCACGAGTCAATTCTCTTTTGCATTTTATACACGGTTGCCAACCGTTCCGTATAATAAGTCATCCCGTATTTAAGGCTTCAGTTTTCAGGCATACACCGTATGGCCACCTAGACCATACAAATAACACAGAAAGTATTAAATAACTAAATCATTGTTTGAATTGTGAACGTAGCCACAGGAAGGCTTTAGGACCAAGCGGAGTCCTCTGCCGCCTAGTCGCTCCCGCTTCACAGCGAGTCGTGTTCAGCAAATCAGTTTGGTCGAATGCAAAGACATGGTTATTGATTGTAAGCACAACATCCAGCTAGAAAACATACTATCTACCTTTTACTATTTACAATAGTTGGACCGAGGCTATGAAATAACCTTCCTTTATCTGTGAAATTCTGTCTGAGTTTAAAACTAAACTGAAATCTTATTTTCTTACTTTAACTCTGTTAAATTATCTTTTGAGTGTACTGATGTAATTCGTTTTAATGGTGTGTATTTTATTTGTACAGCACTATGGTCACTGATGTTGTTTATCAGTGCTTCATAAATACAAACACCTGAGGGAAGATATCTTTCACTATTGTAAGATATTGTAAATGATCTGAGATGAGGGAACACCTGAGAAGAGATGATGCCAACCCTCAGACAATATACCGAATTAACCAAACTTTACCAAAAGTTAAATATATTAAGTTTCTACAGTATATACATATATTATAGAGACTTAATTTCATGTAAAGCTGCTTTGCAACGATTGTATCGTTAAAAAGCGCTTTACAAATAATCTTGAATTGAATTGTAAGCTAATGATATTAAATAGAGAAAGTAAATTATACATTTATTAAATGTCTATAACTTTAAGCGCATTATAAGAAGAGCAGGAAAAAGCCCTTTTAGTGGTGAGTGATGTTTAATTGTATTTGTTGGGCTGGTGCTGATTTGTGAGATTATTACTCAATAATATTGTTTAATTTATGTACATCATTTTTTGCCTCCTATGGGATTATGACTTGCTCACTGTGTTCAGCTGCGTCAGCCCAGGCCCCGCAAAGACTTAACACGGCACTGTATATATATATATATACTCCACCATGTGCCATAAACTCAACCTTAACTCATTAAATCAAATGTACACACTTGTATATACGCTTGTATAAACGCACATGTATATAATAGATAATGTACTTAAAATATATAAGAAATCATTTAAAACATGCATAATTATGTATAATAAATGCTATAATATATAAAAAATATTTAAAATAATACATTTATATGAAAATTATTGTAATCTGTACATATAATGTAAATATAAATATATTCAGTGTATCATATATCTATTACAAAAATTATAGAATATTATATATTCTTAAATAATATGTAAACAATTAAATAACTATATATATATATATATATATATATTTACACACACACACACACACACACACACACACACACACACACAGTATAAAGAAACAAATGTATAAATATTTAAAAAATATTTGTACACAAATAAAATAAAAATAAATGTAATATTCTTCAACCATTCATTAAATAAAAGTTAAATTATTAAATAATATGTAAATAAATAAAGATATAATAGTATATATATATATATATATACACTACTATTTATATAGTATACAAATTAAATATTACACATATATTTAAATAGACATAATTCTTAAGTAATTCAGATGTTCTTAAATATCTTTAAAAGGGAAAAGTTTTACCAAATATTGAAATCACCCCATGATTTACTCACCCTAAAGCCATCCTTAAATATGGATATTTTTCTTTCACAAACACATCGATTCGCTTCAGAAGGCCTTTATTCACCCCCCCCGGAGCCGTGTGGAGCACTTATTATGATGGATGGACACTTTATTGGACTTCAAAATCTCAACTCTATAAAGCTTAGGCGAGCCAGGACATTTTTAAATATAACTCTGATTGCATTCGTCTGACAGAAGAATGTCATGTACACCTAGGATGGCTTGAAGGTGATTAAGTTATAGGGTCATTTTCATTTTTGAGTCTATCCCTTTAAATAACCTCTGGCCGACACTGGCTCAGTTTCAGCGGTATCTAAGCGCTTAGCAAGAATGAAACCTCTAACTGATCTCAGACTGTATTGAGGTTGGCGCTGCGCTTCACTTATAATGTGGTTCGTGAACACAAAGCGCTCCAGTTTCACTCAACAGCCCACATACAGTATATTTGGCCGTTACAAACAACACAGTTTATACACACATGCTCACGTCTGAACACAATGCAGGTGGTGGAAAAGCTGGGTGTGAGCGGTCACTTGTCATAAAACATGATATTAGCGGCGGTGTGACGGTCAGTGACCGCTGAAACAACACGACCCTGCACGCAGAAAACCATCAGCTGCTGATTAATGCTCCAAAACACACTAAACAACAAGAGTCACTGCGTCTGGTCCTGAAAACTCACTTCAGAATGAGCTTGTGGATGGGATTTGAAGGATGAATCAGACCCAATCTCACAAAGAAAACTCTACAGTTGCCATGTTTATTAATGCACTGCCAAAAATCCTCTCTCTGGAGGTTTTAACAGAATTTTCTATCAATATATTAGCAATTCTATATTAAAAACTCAGTTATGTGTTTGGAAGAATGCAGAAAAGTTGCTAGAACATTAATATGGTGATATATTTTTAACACTAAGACATAATTTTACTGAGTGTATAAATGGTTTAGACTGCATTTATTTGATCAAGTAAAAATAGAGTAAATACAGTAAAATTGTGAAATTATATTACATTTTAAAGCAACTGTTTACTATTTGAATATATTTTAAGTAGTGCTGTCAAATGATTAATCACGATTAATCCAAAATAATAGTTTTTGTATACATATGTGTGTGTACTGTGTATATTTATGATGTATATATAAAGACACACACATACAGTATATATTTCCTAAATATTTACATGTATAGATTCATATTTATATAAATGATATCATATATAAATATATTTAATATATAAACGTAACATAAATATATACGTGCATGTGTGGGTATATATATATATATATATTACATTTAAATATTATTTAATATTACAAATAAATATTACATTTATTTGAAATGTAATATTAATAATAAAATTAAAATAAAAAAACAAGTTCTAAAATTAAAACTTTAAATAAAACAACTTCTAGAATTGAATGTCAAAGTTCCAGAATTAACTTTTAACAAATTTTTTTATAGAATATGATTAATAATATGCCTTTACTTTCACATTTGATCAATTTATTGCATCTTCAGAAATAAAATAATGTATTTACTGCTATAAAAAATAATGATTATTATCAATGTTGAAAACGCTGAATAAAAATAATGAATTTCTTATAAAAAATGTATAAGTGCAACACACGTTAACAGTTTTCATGCTATCGTAAACATAATGGGTAGTTTTTTCCATAAGTCTGAAGTTAATCAAGCTTTTGTACAGAACCCTGTGTAATAACACTAAACCTACCATTTAAAACATATACAATATGGAGTTGAATGTCAGAGTTCCAGAATGAAATCTAATCATAATTCTGAAGTTAACCTCGGTGATCTACAATGGTTTGTAGATGCTTTTCTTGTGAGAGTGTGTTGTTGGGATATTTTAAGCTGATCTGGGCACAGTTGTTCCAGAGCCACAGATGCATTCGCAGGGTAATATTTCTGAAAACTGAGGTCACTGCGTTTACCAGCCCGCGATGATATAGCGTTCAGTAAGAGCTCATGGTTATTATTCACTTATGTTTTGTTTTTACAGATCGGATGACTGGGCAGAGAGAGTTCACGGCCGAAAGCAGAGAGGGGGAAAAAAGAGAAAGATGATCTCTGTGCTTTTCACGGGCAACACGAATACATTTGAGCAAACGGCCTCTTTAGGATCCTCCACGACCCCGGCATGAGAGACGCCTGCGTCTGAACCCGCGACCTCCGGCTGCTTATCTGAGGTGTGTGAACGTAAATCCTGCACTTCTTCCGAGCTAAAACTGATAAAGGGAGAGCAGCATCTCTTCTGGTTATCTTGAATGAGTCTCTCTGACTGATCACGTCGTCCCGGAGCCTCATCTGAGACACAAAACCTGATTCAAACACCACTGTCAATACACAAAGTGTTTGTGAGGACTCAAATCTGTCTGTGTTCTACTACATATATAGTTCATGCATTTTAAATGACGCATAAAAACAATACAGTATTTAGTGAATTATTCAGTGAATAGTATGCTAGCATTCAATGGAAATGCAAACATTATCTGATTCTCATAATAGATGGAGAGCAAGTGTGTGTGTGTGTGTGTGTGTGTGTGTGTGTGTGTGTGTGTGTGTGTGTGTGTGTGTGTGTGTGTGCGTGTGTGTGTGTGTGTGTGTGTGTGTGTGTTGTGACAAATGAGGACATGAATTTGTATAATGACACCTGTATGACAGGTATTACAAGGTGAAGGTGACTTTCAGGACACTGCCCCATGTCCCCACTTTTCAAAACACTTATAAATCATACAGAGTGAGTTTTTTGGGGGGAGGAAAGTAGAAATGCACAGTCTCCTGTGAGGGCTAGGTTTAGGTGTAGGGCAATTGCACATACAGTTTGTACAGTATAAAAACCATTACGCCTATGGAGAGTCCCAGTGTGTGTGTGTGTGTGTGTGCGTGCGTGTGTGTCAGTGAATCAGTGTTATTATAGTTAACTAAAAACTAAAATCATAAAAAAATTGCTATTTGAAATAAACTTAAAAATAGAAATGACGTAGAAATAACTGTATTAAAATTTTTTATTATAATTTTATTTCAACTAGTTGTCAAGGCAACATTTCTCACTTTTATTTATTTAATGTGATGCACGAAAATAGCGACAAATAAAACTGAAACAAAAAATTATAAAAAAGTAGACATGTTAAAAAAAAGCTAAAAAATATGAAAATATTTTTTTTACTAAAATTAAACCAGAAAATATAAAAATAAAAACGATTACAAAAATTACTAACAACTTCAATAGTATTTAAAATTACACTGTAATGTAACAAAAAGGTGAACAAATCAGGGGAAATGTAACAATTGATATATATATATATATATATATATATATATATATATATATATTACATACATATATAATAATGATTAAATATAGAATACTAATTAAATATATTTTATTTCAACAAGTTGCAAGTCTCATTTTCATTTAACTTGATGTACTAAAACAGCAAAAATTTAAACTGAAACAAAAATGTATGAAATCTATATCAACAAACATCAAAAAAACAAACTAAAAAAAGGAGAAATGCAACAGCAGAAGAAAACAGTGTAATTAAATTAGAGTAGATGTTCTGTGTTAATGAGTCGATCGAGGGTCGTGTGAAGGAGGAACGGACAGAAACCAGCAGAGAGAGAGACGCTCTAATAGAGTCATTAAACTACTCGAGCAGACGACAAGAGCTGATGGATGGATGAGAGAGAGGAGGACAGGGAACGCTCTCACAGCACAGAGAAGGGGAGCGGAGGAGTGTGACTCCTAAAATACTACACTACAATTCCACATCATGTTCACTACTTCAAATCCAAACTGAAAATCAACAGGAATTTACAAGGTACTCTCAATTAAATTCAAAAGCCCTGTCAATGAAAAAATCAAAAGAGAAGAGAGAGAAACAGTTCCATGAACAGAGTTTCTCCCTCGACACGTGTAGAATTAATCAGTGTTAAGACTGAAAACTGCTCAGAGATTCTAAACTTAAACAGCAGCGTGACTGAATCTGAGTTACAAGAAAGAAGCTAATTATTCAAAACGTTCTCCAGGATCTTTATTTCTAATTTTGAAAAAAAGTGATTTTTATTTATTTAATTTTAACAGAATATAAAAATAGTAACTAATTCAAAATATTAATAATATAAACTCTAACACTGATGTGAACTCAAAAACAAAACAAAACAAAAACACAGGTGAGAAAATAAAGGGAAATGCAACGAAAAATAAAATAAAAAATAAAATAAAATAAAATTAAAATTATATATATATATATATATATATATATGTCCTAAAATCCCAGTCCTACACTGAAACTCTGGGTTCTAGAACAGAACTGGGAATTCTTGTTCTGGAAGGAATGCGTGAGCATTAAGATTAAGATTCTAATTTTGGAATTCTAGAACAGATCAGTTATTTACATTTCATTTCAGATTTGTAATAGTGAGTGGAAGTAGGCGGGGCTTCTGGAGGGATGTAGAGTCGTAATAGTGAGTGGAAGTAGGCGGGCTTCTGGAGGGGATGTAGATTCGTAATAGTGACTGTAAGTAGGCGGGGCTTCTGGAGGATGTAGATTCATAATAGTGAGTGGAAGTAGGCGGGGCTTCTGGAGGGTGTGATTCGTAATAGTGAGTGGAAGTAGGAGGGGCTTCTGGAGGGATGTAGATTTGTAATAGTGAGTGGAAGTAGGCGGGGCTTCTAGAGGGATGTAGATTAGTAATAGTGAGTGGAAGTAGGCGGGGCTTCTAGAGGGGATGTAGATTAGTAATAGTGACTGTAAGTAGGCGGGGCTTCTGGAAGGGATGTAGATTCATAATAGTGAGTGGAAGTAGGCGGGGCTTCTGGAGGGGGTGTAGATTCGTAATAGTGAGTGGAAGTAGGCGGGGCTTCTGGAGGGGATGTAGATTTGTAATAGTGAGTGAAGCTGAGCCTGTGGTTGTTTTATATGCAAGCATCAGTGTCTTGAACTGGATGCGAGCTGTAACTGGTAGCCAGTGCAAGGAGACAAAGAGAGGTGTAAAATGTGCTCTTTTGGGCTCGTTGAAGACCAGTCGTGCTGCTGCATTCTGAATCATTTGTAGAGGTTTGATTGTGTTTGATGGAAGTCCAGCTAGAAGAGCATTGCAGTAGTCCAGTCTAGAAATGACTAGGGCCTGGACAAGAAGTTGTGCAGCATGCTCTGTCAGAAAGGGCCTGATCTTTCTGATGTTGTGTAGTGCAAACCTGCAAGATCGAGCAGTCTTTGCAATTATGCTCTTTGAAGGTCACCTGATCATCAAAGATTACACCAAGATTTCTGACTGAAGCTGATGGGGTAGTTGTTGATGAACCTAACTGAATCGTGAAATCATGCTGTAAAGTTGGAGTGGCAGGGAAGACAAGAAGCTCAGTCTTTGCCATGTTGAGCTGTAGGTGATGTTCTTTCATCCATGCCGAGATGTCCGCCAAGCAGCCTGAGATTTATTTAAAGTAGAAAGTTCTAGATCGAATCTTAGAGTTCTATAATGAAATTCAGAGTTCTAGATGCTCTAGAATGAAGGGCTGCAGAATTTGAACGTGTCCAGATTCTGTGAGCTTCTGTTTGTTACACATTTATCTGAGCGGCAGAGTTATTTTAACAATCTTAAGTGCGCACGCACACACACACACACACACACTCTTTCTCTCTCTCCTGGAGAGCTCAGCCAAGACGCACTCACATCAAATGAATCTTCCCATAAATGATTAAACTCGGTCGGCTTGTTCCTGGAAGCTGTCAGGTGCCATCCGCTAGATGAAGCTTTATATTCATTCAGAAAGAATTGCACTCCAGAACTGGATTTCAGACCAGTTTTTATAAGATTACGGAGGAGGGAGGTGATTTTATAGTTCAAGCAAAGTTATTTATAATCACTCGTTGAGGAAAAGTCTGTTTAATAAGAGTCATCACTCACAGACACAACAGATTTCTAGAAGGATTATGGCAAACAAAAACACAGCCAACTCATAACATTCACCGTTTCAATATCTATAAACATGTTCCAAAACGTCTACAGATAAAACTCAATATGACACAGCATTTATAACTCATTTTACTTATAATCAGACACATTTCAGAGCAAAACAGGATATTCAACAATACAAAAATAGAGGTCAAATGTTAAGATTTTGAATGCAAACATATTTTCTTCAGAATAACCTGCATTGATAAGATTTAATGCTCACATTTACTAATACACAATGTTGTGCTGTTTTTCACAATATCAACTTTGTGGAAACAGTGATACTCTTTCTGATGAATAGAAAGTTCCAAACATTAGCATTTATCTGAAATCTTTCATAAAATTATGGAGGAGGGAGGTGATTTTATAGTTCAAGCAAAGTTATTTATAATCACTCGTTGAGGAAAAGTCTGTTTAATAAGAGTTATCACTCACAGACACAACAGATTTCTAGAAGGATTAAGGCAAACAAAAATACTGCCAACTCATAACATTCACCGTTTCAATATCTATAAACATGTTCCAAAACGTCTACAGATAAAACTCAATATGACACAGCATTTATAACTCATTTTACTTATAATCAGACACATTTCTAAGCAAAACAGGATATTCAACAATACAAAAATAGAGGTCAAATGTTAAGATTTTGAATGCAAACATATTTTCTTCAGAATAACCTGCATTGATAAGATTTAATGCTCACATTTACTAATACACAATGTTGTGCTGTTTCATAACTTTGTGGAAACAGTGATACATTTTCTTCAGGATTCTCTGATGAATAGAAAGTTCAAACGTTAGCATTTATCTGAACTCTTTCATAAAATTATAAATGTCTGTCACTTTTGATAAATTTAATGCATCCTAAAAGTATAGTACTACTTACTTCTTCCATAAATATAAATATAAATAATTACATTTTAATATATATTACAACAGAGGTGTTTTAAATCATAATACTATTTCTGATCAAATAAATGCATCCTTGGTGAGCATAGACTTTTTCAACAACAAATCTTAATTATTCCAAATATTTGACCAGTAATGTAAAAGACGCTTCAAACGCACATCCTGTGCATGAAAAATATATTTAAAAACCTACATTTTTAACCTTTGCGATCTAAAATGGTGTGATTCTGTTTAGTCTGTTCACTAAAAGCTGATTTTTATCTTTTGACATTTAAAAGCACTGTAACATCCGATCCCAGATTCGTTAAACATGCAAAGCACAGAGGTTCATTACCAGTGTCATTGAAACAGTGCTGTCCTGCTAAATGAAGTCATTCTGAGGCGCTGGATGCATCATCTGCAGTATTCGGACCGCTTCACTTACAGTCACTTTTCAAAACATGTTACTGACCTAAACATCGGCTCTAGACAAGCTTTGATACTCTGTGATAATAAACATTCATACTACTTTAAAGAGTGACCGTATACTTTATAGACCACTTCATAGACATAAAGATGAGTTTGCACACACAAAACTAAAGCTGGAGTGCACTACATTCAAAAGATTTGTTTTTAAGTAATGAATACTTTTATTCAGCAAAGATGTAACAAATTGATCAAAAGTGACAGTAAAGACATTTACACTGTTACAAAAAATTCATAATTCAAATAAATGCTGCTCTTTCTATTCAGCAAAGACAAAATTTGTATCTTGAAATACATACTGAACAAAATGTATCACAGGTTTGACAAAAATATTAAGCAGCACAACTGTTTTCAACATTGATAATAAGAAAATGTGGTTTGTTATATCATGTTTGTATTTAATAATAATAATCCTAATATATAATTATTATTATTAATAATAATACTTTTTGTAATATGACATTTTAATATGACAGCAATAATCATTATTATTGTATTTTTAAAACAATTATAATTATGATTATTTATTGTATTATAATTAAACCATTCTTTAACTTAATACCATTATTGTATTATACTTATATTTAATACACATATTTTGAATTTTCATTTAATTTTCGCTATGATAATATGCTGGGGAAAAATGTATCACAGTTTTCATAAAAATATTAAGCAGCACAACTGTTTTCAACATTGATAATAATAATAAAAATTATCATAATCATATTAAATATTAATAATAAACATTGTAATTATATACATGTGTGTGTATATATAATTTATTCTTTATTAATTATTTATAGCATTTATATTATTATTATTATGATTATTAAGCAATTCTTAATCATAACATAACATGATAATTTAATTATATTTTAAATTATTATACATATTTTGAATACGTATTATATTTATTTATTTTTATGACAAAAAAAACGGAATAAAATATTAAAAGTACACTACTGAATTTTTATTGACACTGAAGAGTGGAGTAATGATGCTGAACATGTTACTTTGATCACAGGAATAAATTACATTTGAAAATATATACAAATAGAAAACAGTTATTTTAAATTGTAATAATATTTCAAAATATTTCTGTTTTTATTGAACAAAGAAATGCAGGCTTGGTGAGCATCAGAGACTTCTTTCAGCAGCATGAAAAGCTCATACTAACACCAAACTTTTAACGGCTAGTGTGAATATGTAAAGCAAACACAATTTGCATAACAGAATATGAAAACGACTCACTGACCGCAGTCAACAAACCCCTGCGGCACACAACGAGTTCTTTCCCAGGTACCTCGTTTCTCATTTTATTGCGAGTGTAGCAATATTCACCACACCATAAAAGATTTGAACAGCCTGTGTTTATCACTGCATCCTCACATCCCATAATACACTGCATTTACAGTACCTGCTCATTATTCTCAAAGCATTTGGTTTGTCTTTGACTCGATTGGAAACTTTATAAGCTCCAGTAAATGAGAAAGCAATGCCAAAGCAGTGGTTTCGCAGTTATTGCGCAAATAAGCGGCAGTTCATTCCGGTTCAACTGCCGTCAAACCTGTAATCAGGCCGTACAAGAAGAGACGAGCTTCACTCCAGAAGCTTTTAAGTCTATCTTTGACCTTTGGATGCATCGAGAGCGCAGATTTAATCTCATAATCATCAGCTTTAATGTTTAAATGTAAGCCATGTGTGCTGCTCGATAAGCATGCTGTTCACCGGATCAAAAAGATCCACGGCTCCAAATCAAAGATAAAACGGCGTTTTCTGGCGTCAGACTCGGACTCAGCTGATGCTGATGGAGACAAACCTGCTGCTCACACGCAGGCCTGAGAGCTTCCTGTCCGAGTTTAAACGCCTGATAGAATAACAATACAACGTTTCAGTTCTAACTCACTGAGCCGTGAATCCAAAACAAGCCTGTCAAAACATCACCAACCCAACAACCGCTTCCCTCTTCATTAACAAGATCCGCATGTATCCTTCCTTTCTTCTGTGGAACGCTAACTAATATCTACTTTATAAAATCATCATTACAATAATCAATATACGCCAAGTCTGCTGAAATCTCAGGATAGATCTGTGTGAGGAACAGACAATACAGAAAACAGAAAATATAATAATAATAAATTCATCAAAATATTTTGATACATATATATATATATATATATTCTTTATTTGACCCTCTAACTCTAGCACTCTCTATTCTAATTCTATTTTATCTAATCTGTCTTCTTTTTTTTAAAACACACACATTTGACCCTCTATCAATTGCATATTTATTCTCTAACTGCTAGCTTTTCTTGTAAAACTAACACTAGGTTTCTTTTTCTATATTCTATATACTCGTTTTCTTAAAAATAAACACCTTCCTACGTGTACTGCGTTCGGCTAATCAGGACTTGTAATAGCACTTGCATGTTGTTGCTCTTTTGTTGGTTTTGATTGCTTCTATAATGTCCTCATTTGTAAGTCGCTTTGGATAAAAGTATCTGCTAAATGACTAAATAAAAACATATATATTCACACTATATTGGCAAAAGTATTGGGTCACCCCCTTCTAATGAAAGGTTTGACTACTTTAATAATTTCCATGAGAACAAATCTTAATGTTTAAGCATATAACGATATTCTAGGGAATTGTGTGCTTCTAATTTTATTACAGTTATTAAACAGTTTGGACAGGACTGGACACCAATGACTTGTACAGATGGATACAGTCATTTCATACACTTCAAAACTGTTACAACAGAGGTGGAAATACAATTTTTAAGTACATGAATTTCTTTGTTGCCACAGTTTTGAAGTGCCTTTTCTCTTCTAAAGAAGGGGTGCCAGTACTTTTGTCCATATAATGAATGTACAAGTCATTGGTGTTTGGTGATGAGTTTGTGGCTCATTTAAAGTCACACCAGAGGTGTTCAGCTGGGATTAGACCAGTCAAGTTCTTCCACACTGACTGAATCATCATTTCTCTTTGATTCTTGTCTTATACACAGAGACACTGTCATGTTAGAATAGAAAAGAGTTCTGTCCAAACTGTTGATATAAAACTAGAAGCACACAATTCACTAGAATGCCATGCTTATTATATTTTCTCTGTTTTATTTTTCAATGATAATGATAAAATAAACAATAAAAATATAAAACAAGAATGTTTTAAAGAATGACAAAATACTCATACATACTTCATTATGTTAATGTATTTTACAATTTTTGTATCTAATTATATAAAAATTAAATAAACTAATAATAAAAGATAATAATGAAAAATAGCAATACAATTATTTAAAAATCCTTCATCTCCTTTCACATCCCAAATAAAGAATGAATAAGTGTGAGTAAATAGTTGCATAATTTACAATAAATAAAAAAAACGATTAAAAATGTATTGTAATTATTTACTTACCTTCATTATTAATAAATACATACATAAACAAAAATAAATAGATATATATCATTATCGTTATTGTAAATATTTATGTATTTATTTATTTGTAATTATTATTTACTCACCTTCATTCTTAAGTTAATAAATATTTTAATTACACAATTAAATCAATATTTATTATTGTAAATTCTGTCATCGGAAATATTTATGTTTTATTACTTCATGTTATTGTGTAAATACACACTCAACATAATAATACATAACAAAACAATAAGAAATAATATTATTTAAAAGTAAATAGTTATTTCCTCACCCTCATTCTAATGATCTAGTTTATTAATACACATTTGATTAATTATAAGAATGTAGAGTTGAGGAATAGTGAAAAAAATATTGGCTCTCAACATTCATGTTCAAAATTATTCAATCCTAAAAGTCACAATTGGTGCATATTGTTTAAAACCACCAATAAACACTGCTTCTGTCACCTCTCTACTGCAATCTCGACCCATTCCTCGCTTGAAAAAGCTTTCGGATCACTGATAATCTGCGGCTTTCACATTGCCACTGCTTTCTTCAAATTCAACCAAATGTTTTCAATGAGAATTAGATCTGGAGACTTAACAGACCACTCAAGAACACTCTACGACCGATCCCTGAACAGAGCATAATCAGATTTGGATGTATAGTTTGGGATGGCAGGAAAGTCCATTGATCATCATCTTCAGTCTCTGCACCAAAGGCATCACGATTCTTGCCTAAATGGCTTGATACTTCAAAGAATACTTGATGTCCTTCATACAGTCAAGATTTCCACTTCCCGCAGCAGTAAATCATCCCCATAACAAGACAGGTTCTCCTCCATGTCTGACCATGGAGATGGTGTTCTTCTGCTCATTTGCTTTGCCTTTTTTGGACCAGACATACCATTGATTCATGGGTCCAAAAAGTTCTAGTTGGGTAACATAACTCCATAAAACGTTCTTCCGGAGCTCCACAGGTGTATCCAAATGGATTTTAGCATGTTCAAGTCGGCCTTTTATGTTGTTCTTGGTCCAGAGGGCATTCAGCAAGATGCCTCAACTCAAGGTTTCCCTCTTTTCATCTGGTCATCTTTCAAGTCTTTGGCAGTACATTGCAGGTTTTTCCTCAGATGCTGTGATCAAACATGTTTTAATGTTGTGTTTTTTCTTCAACACCCTCAAAGGTTTCCTGGTACAACACGTTTTAAGCTGAGGAATACGGCTACCAGCTGTGTCTCTAGGAATTTTAAATGACTTGGAAATCTTCATGTAGCCTTAGAATTTCTAAAGTAATAAACCTATTACTTCACTATTGCTTCTCTATAGCTTTTGTGAGAGCTCTGTTGACTTGTCATATTTGCTACTCAACTTCAGCACATAATTGGATGCATGTGTAACAGCTCAAGCTAATTCTGTTTTCTAATAGAGTTTCTAAAGGTTTAATTGTGTTTTCAGACAATTTTGTTCCCCACTGTACAAATAAGCGACTAAAAACAGCAATGTTGAATATGGGTTGAATAATTATGATATTATGAGCTACAGTTCATTGAGGGAACCATGAATGGCAACATGTACTGTGACATACTGAAGCAGAGCATGATCCCCTCCCTTCGGAGACTGGGCCGTAGGGCAGTTTTCCAATATGATAACGACCCCAAACACACCTCCAAGATGACCACTGCCTCGCTAAAGAAGCTGAGGGTAAAGGTGATGGACTGGCCAAGCATGTCTCCAGACATTGAGCATCTGTGGGGCATCCTCGAATGGAAGGTGGAGGAGCGCAGGGTCTCTAACATACACCAGCTCTGTGATATTGTCATGGAGGAGTGGAAGAGGACTCCAGTGGTAACCTGTGAAGCTCTGATGAACTCCATGCTCAAGAGAGTTAAGGCAGTGCTGGAAAATAATGGTGGCCACACAAAATATTGACACTTTGGGCCCAATTTGGACATTTTCACTTAGGGGTGTACTCACTTTTGTGGCCAGCGGTTTAGACATTAATGGCTGTGTGTTGAGTTATTTTGTCCAAGACAAGTCCCAGACCAGGACTATCGAGACCGAGTCCAAAGAGGTTCGAGTCCAAGTCAAGTCCAAGACCAGGACTATCGAGTCTGAGTCAAGACCGAGTCCAAAGAGGTTCGAGTCCAAGTCAAGTCCAAGACCAGGATTATCGAGTCTGAGTCAAGACAGAGTCCAAAGAGGTTTGAGTCCAAGTCAAGTCCAAGACCAGGACTATCGAGAGTCTGAGTCAAGACCGAGTCCAAAGAGGTTCGAGTCAAGTCAAGTAAGAGATTATCGAGTTTGTCTAGACAGAGTCCAAAGAGGTTTGAGTCCAAGTCAAGTCCAAGACCAGACCAAATTAGGAGTCAAGACCCAGTCCAAAGAGGTTCGAGTCCAAGTCAAGTCCGCAACCAGGATTATCGAGTCTGAGTCAAGACAGAGTCCAAAGAGGTTTGAGTCCAAGTCAAGTCCAAGACCAGGACTATCGAATGACAAGCAGACAGTGTATACACACAGTTGCAGATACAGACACCATAGGCTTGTTTTGATAAGAGATTTGACTAAAACAACACTCCATGGCAGCATCCCGTGAAACCACCCACAGAGGAAGACCACATCCACCTGCTGCGTGATCTGAACCGTATAGATGCGATCCGATGGAAAAGTGCTCGGGTTATGACCTGAATGGGTCGAATTCAATGCACCATCAGATTTCATGCTATATGAAAGTACAGCAATGCTAAGAACGAGCTTGTGTTGCATTATGATTTGCAGTCTGATACATTTCTGGCCTAGCACTCTGGTCCAGTCTGGTTTTGTTGCTAAAGCCATGGCATCCTGTGTAAACGGGGTCCGGGTCAACGACTGGTTTAATCCGGCGGTCTTTGTTTAGCTTGAACAGCGTGTGAACGGAAGTTTTCTGGTTGAGTTAGTGCTGGGAAATACCCCTAAACGTGTGAAAACCATCTGCAGATACGGACGGCACATGTGAGCACGAGGAGGAGGCGAGAAAACGATGGTGCTACGTCGAATGAAGATGTGTTTGTGTGATTTCATGAGCTCCATGACTCCAAAATATCTTCATGCTGTGTTTTCATGAACAGCTTTCTCGCTTGCTTGTTAAAAAAAGTAGTGCAAACATAAAAAAAAATTGTTTATGCAAACAAAAAGTAATTTTATTTATTGTTTGTTGATTTTAAATATAAAACTTGGTGAAACTATTTATGTGTCAGTACTTTTAAATATTTCCAGAAAGTGTTAACAATACGGTGATAATACTGGTCACTATAATCATGATTTTCATACTGTTACATCTCAAGGATGTATATATACATTTCATGTTAAATATTATAATACATTTTAAATATAACATTTAAATATGTTATAAATATTGTTTTAATATAAACTATTCTTCATCAAACAATCCAGCTGGTTTAATGCAAATAATAATAATAATAATAATAATAACAAAACAGTTTTTTACTGTTCTGAAAAATCCAGATGACTTAAATTTGAATTAAATCATAAATATAGTATTAAATTATAAATCACTACTACTACTACTACTACTAAAATAATAATAAAATGAAAAAAATAAATATATTAAATACAATGCTAAATCATATTTATAAATATAAAATGTTATTCATTATGTCAATTAAAGATGATTTTTGTACCATCCTGAACAAAAATCCACCACCAGACTTTAATGCAAATGAGTTGTCTGTAAAACAAAAAGCCCCAATTTCCCGCTTTACTGCCAAAACCTGCACCAAATTATCCCAACCCACCCTCTCTCTCTCTCTCTCTCTCTCTCTCTCTCTCTCTCTCAGTCTCTCTCTCTCTCTCTCTCTCTCTCTCTCTCTCTCTCTCTCTCTCTCTCTCTCTCTCTCTCTCTCTCTCTCTCTCTCTCTCTCTCTCTCTCCCTCTCTCTCTCTCTCTCTCTCTCTCTCTCTCTCTCTCTCTCTCTCTCTCTCTCTCTCTCTCTCTCTCTCTCTCTCTCTCTCTCTCTCCCTCTATAAGCAACTCAATCCTGCCCCTGAAATAAAGCCCCTCTGTAAAGGGAAGCTCTGTACCTATCAGTACCAGGCCACGGGCCGCATGTATAATGGCTTCTTGCACACATGTGAGCGCTGGGAGGCTGAACAGAGCTCTTTCTATAGGCCACCGGCCATATGGTGACCAGGACTGGATGTGCCAATTGACTGTGTCTGTCTATGGGTCCTTCAAGCCCAGCTAATATACATAGAGTGCAGGGTGAGAGCTAGTGTTACATCCCTCCTTCTCTATTCATTCATTCACTCCCTCATTCAGTCATGGCGGGGGGCAGAGGCCCTTTATCACCAAGAGTTAACCTCTCTTTTCCCTACCGGCAAACAATGGGGCCTCTGCGGCGGATAAAGAAGCGGTCTCGCAGAGGAGTTCGGAGGCGCGTTTTAACCCTTGCTGGGAATGAATGGGCCGGATCCTGCTGAGCAGATGGTGGCTGTGAAACGCTGAGCGTAAATGCTGTCAGGTCAACGTGTGGACGGCGTTCAGCCCGAAGCAGCGCTGCAAGGTCAACACAGCATGAAGAATGAAGGTGACGGCTGAGCAAACGCACCTGTCTGTACCTATATCTGATGAATTCATCATGTCAACTAAACAGCAGAAGATACATTTGGACATGTCAGTTGTTCACGTCAATAACGCACACATACAGTATATTAATTTGGATAAATGTGAATTTGGCAAAGCGAATTTGGGTAAAGAAGTAGGTCAAGTCCGTCCTGTTAGTGCCAAAGGATCCGCTATTGTTGACTTTCCAATTCCAACGACCAGACGAGAGCTACGTCGGTTTTTAGGAATGGCTGAATACTACAGAAATTTCACATAGTCCAGCGAATGCTTTTATGTGGACGCATGCATGTCAACATACTTTTGAAAGCGTAAAGCTATTGCTGACAAGTGTGCGTATTCTCGCTGCCACTGATTTCACACGTTCGTTTAAGTGGACGCTAGTGCTGTGTGTATGGGGGCTGTTCTCATTCAAGAAGATGATGTTGGTTTTGAGCACCCAGTTTGCTATTTTTCTCGAAAATTAAATCGACATTCACAAAATTATTCTAGTATTGAGAATGAAGCTTTAGGTCTGATTTTGGCATTATCGTTTTATGACGTTTATGTGGGTTCGTCCATTTTGCCTGTTACTGTGTACGCCGACCACAATCCCCTGGTGCTTTTATCCAGAACGTACAATCACAATCAACGTCTTATGCATTGGTCATTGATTGTACAGAATAATCATAAAGCATAAAAAAGGCTCAGAAAATATTTTTTCGAGAGCTTAAAAGTTGCTATATGTTACGTCTTAAGGGGGTGGGTGTTACGCACCCTGTGCTATGTAAGTTTGTTTTTGCATATCTGTATATTTGTGTATTTGGGCAAATTTTTACATATATATATATAGCTATATTCTTCTATTTTACATTATATCTAAATATATTTAATATATAAACATAACATATTTTTCTTAAATATATACATGCATGTGTATTTATTATATATACATAATAAATATACACAGTATACATGCATGTTTTATGTAAACAAAAACTTTTATTTTGGATGTGATTAATCGCGATTAATCGTTTGACAGCACTAAATATAATATAATAGGCTATAATGTAATATAATAACTAAAAAAGAGACACTCGTGGTGTGGACAAACATACATCTTATGCATGATAACATTTAAAATACAGCACAGGTAGTAGCCTATGTGTGAACGCATCTTGAATGAAAGTTTGTTTTAAAAACACATCACAAGTTTTGGCACTGAAATAACAAACACGTAAATCCCATCAACAGTTTCCAAACAACAGCTCGTTCCTGTGGTTCAGCGTTAGACGCTCTCTGTCTGCTGTTTTTGTCCTACATTAACCATCAGCAGATAAACAGCTGACCTCAGAACAGCCCCAGCGGCGTCATAAATACGGCTCTCTGACAGCCACGTCTGTCTCCAGAGCTCTTTTGTGCAAGCGTTTGTGTTTGCGCTGGTCCGGCCCGATCGGGTCGTGTTTGCTCGGGGAGACAGAAGAGGTGAGGAGTCTCTCCATTTGTTTAACTCCACGCCATTCAGCTCTCAGGGCTTTGACAAATAGAGAGCGTTAAACACAGCGTTCGGGACAGTTATGCGGCGCTCGGCAGCCGTGGGAAGAACGCTAGACTGGGAACTACGGCGAAACGTAAAAATAACAGTCTGAAAGGCCACACGGATGTAATTTAATTGAATTCACAACAGACGGGCCTGAGAGATATTACTTTAAATCTGTGGCAATTCATCAATCTGAGCATAAGCAAATTAAGCCTATCTCGGCCAATCGTGGCTCCGCCAGCAAAACGAGCTTTTGTGTGAAACAATGTGTGCAGAAACAGGGGCCAGTGACTCCGTTTTCAGCGTGTAACCACCTACTTTACATCAATGATGGTGATTTGTATATCTTGCACTTTGCCGGGCCCCGGGCCATTCATATTCAAATCAAACAGAGAGAGACACGGAGACGCTCACAATGGCAAGTCAGTAAACAACACTGCCTATGTGTGAGAGCAACACTACACTGACACATAGAGCTCAGAAACACCTTTTTATATTTCTGAAGCAATCGTTAGTAGTGCTTGCCTGTGCTGAACTCACTGCTGCGTTATTAAAGCATTGCTAAAGTCTGTTTTTGTTGCATGTTTCTATGCCTTTTATTCATGTTTCTGATAACAGCATGTCACTGTTTGTGTTTGTGAAAACACACGAATGCATTAAAAAAGCAGCAAAGTCTTTCAAGTATAAGGCTTTAATAAAACGGAGGGGGGTGGTGGTGAGGGAGTGATGCGAGACACTATGATCCAAAAGCGCAATTTTTTTTAAATAAAAGTTTCATTTATTAATTTAATAAATAACACTAAAATAATTGAATCAGCTAAATTAATTGAGCAGCTCATTACCATTTTTCTTAAAGGGATAGTTCACCCCAAAATAAAAATGTGATGTTTATCTGCTTACCCCCAGGGCATCAAGATGCAGGTGACTTTGTTTCTTCAGTAGAACACAAATGAAGATTTTTGACAGTCTGTCAGTCATATAATGGCAGTCAATGGGACTCACGGCTTTGAGAGACAAAAAACATACACAGACAAAACCAAATTAAACCCAGACTCGTGACAATATCCGTGTGGCGGATCAGAGGTAAAAAAAGATATAAATACTGTTCAGTTTCTTGCACAGACCGATCGTTTTGTATCTATAGACCTCAATGTATCGTCACGAGCCACATTTGGTTTTGTCTGTGTATGTGTTTTTGTCTCTCAAAGCCGTGAGTCCCATTGACTGCCATTATATGACTGACAGACTGCAACGCTTTGAGTCAAAAATCTTCGTTTGTTTTCTACTGAAGCAACAAAGTCACCTGCATCTTGATTGTCCTTGGGGTAAGCAGTTAAACATCACATTTATATTTTTGAGTGAACTATCTCTTTAATGTGACAAATATATCACATCAAAATTCAATCTACTTTTATAAGGTTAATAGCCCGATGTGACATATATGTCACCGCAATATCTTTGTAACTTGTTTTATATAAATTTGTTCAAGAAATGTATTAACATTAGGTTAAGCGTAATCTAGGATATGTTATTAAAAATTAGAATTGTTGCATGGGTTGAAACATACCTTTTAGTAACAAAAAAAACAGCTGACACTGCAGCATGTGGTAACCAGAAAGAACACTATTTTGGAAATGTTTCCATGGCACACAGGGTCACGTGACTGAACCTGGGTGTTCATTATATGTCATTTAGGGACTTCCTGAGGTGAAAGTGAGGGATAATGCTTTAAAAGACCTTCCCAGATAATCACCGGTGTTTGTGACACGCGCGTCACCGTGGGTTCTTATGGGTTCATGTAGAAAAATGTTCTAATATTTATTCTAATTGTGTCTTTAGTTTAGAAAACAAAAGGAAATACCAACAGAAAATACTAATCATTATAATAATACTACTGCTACTTTTCTACACTATTTTAAAAGTTGTAAATTTACATTAGTGTAAAAAAAAGTATTTTAAATATTATTTTTATTATTATTATTATTGAAGGTACTTATTTATTTAGAAATATTTATTATAAAATATTTTATCATAAAATAGCAATAATATTTACAATGATAATAATAATATAGAACAAAAATATAATAATATACAATACAAAATATATAATATAGAAAAAATTATTATGAACTGCATTATATTTATAGTTCTTATTTATAGAAATAAATAGCAGTATTGCTGTATATAAAATATATTTTTGTATTTTTAGATATAAATGAAAGAATTTGTTAAAAGCAAGTCATATTTGTAATCGTGTAATTTCTTCTTTTTTTTTTGCTCTCTTTCTGATACTGCCATTGTTATCCGTAGTGTTATAGAATGTAATTATAAATGATATTGTATGTGTATATGTGATAATTTACTGTATTTGAGATTTGCCTTTTTTAAATCTGGCAAGGGGCAACAGATGAAAATTATCCATCGAGGCTAACTCTGGCTTATTTACAGTATTTTACTGTTGATTAATGAGCACTGTCCCTGTTAAATAAATAAAATGCCACATACAGACATCCAAAAATACTTTGGAGTAATAATGCGAACGAATAACCAGACCAACTTAAAATTGGCAGTTCAAAAGGACTGATTCCCAAATGCTTTTTATATTTTAACAGTTATTTTAGTATAAATTATATACTATTAGAGATTTTTTTACAGGTATATTTTCTATTTTCACTTTAATTTTAGTTAAAGTCATTTAGTTTTTCTCATTTTATTAGTCTTACATTTTATATTAGTCTTTTTTAATATTTTTATTCATGAGTTTTGGTTTTGTGTGTTTTAGCAAAGTTAAACTAAACAGAAAATAAGAAATGTTGGCAACCTTAACATATT
>CM050434.1:21202627-21210127 GCA_027564155.1 Gymnocypris eckloni scoliostomus | reverse complement strand
CAAAAGTGACACATCATGATTACTCTACGTGAAATGTGTGATTGCTCCTTAACCCTTGATGCACATTGCATAAAGAGTTCAAAAAGTGAGAGTGCATGCATGGAAAGTATGCATGAGAAGCTACAAATAATGCCCGTGTCTGTCTGTCATTTAGTCACGTGGGCATAAAAAAAATCTCCTGTCCGAGTCTCTTCAGATTTAACCCAGTTAAAGAAGTGTCTTGTTAACACATCTGACCGCAGAGATGGAAAAATGGTGTCAGTCGTGCTTTAAAAAACCTTAAAAAAAAGTGAGATGAAAACAAAGCAGCCCAAACTCCCTTTGAGCGGCGTTAAAAACAGACAGACGCTGCACTCATCTGGCTCGCTTTTGAGTTCAGGAATCGAACCAGCAACACAAACTATCTATAAAAAGTTATTAATGGATGTAAAGAAAAACAACTGGAGCTGAAACTATAAACGTGCACTCCAATATGATTGAAAAAAATATATTTCATATTAATAATGTTTTTAGATAATATTTTCAATTGATATTGGATGGTCAAATATTTTCTTTTATTAAAAGTTATACTGAGTTATATAAAAACTGGAGCTTGCAAAAGAAGGAAAATATATATATATAAATATGCATTCAAATATTAAAAACTAAATAAAATGATTTGTTTTATTAAATATTAGATTTTTGACAAATATATATTTATGTTTCTAAAATATTAATATTTTCAACTGATATTGGACAGTCCAAGACAAAAACTAGGAATCAAAAAATATAATCATTAATTAAAATAAAACTAAAAACTGGAGCTTGCAAAAAAAAGTAAACTATAAATGTGCACTAAAATAAACTAAATAAACAAAAAAATTGCTATTACCTTTTTGTAATATCAATAATATTTTTGGATATGAATGTTTTAAAATGATATTAAATAGTTCAAAATATATATATATAATGATATAGAAAATATAAAAATGAATAAAAAATATTAAATTAATATTATTAAAAACTAAATTAAATTACAAAATATTCTAAATTAACATTTTACATTTATTTAATATGATTTTTTTTCATTCTAATATTTCCAATTTATATTTGATCAAGAAAAAAAAAAAAAGAGGCATTAGTTAAAAACAAACTGAAGCTTGCAAAAGAAAGAAAAACTATAAATGTGCACTAAAATATAAATAAAAACTAAATACAATGACAAGAAATTTAATATTTTATTTTAAATTGTTTATTTAATAATAACATGTTGATATTCCTATTTAAATATCAAATATGTTTAGTATCAATTGAAAATAATGAAATAAAATGACAAACATGTATCAATATATATATATTTTTATATATAATATTAATATTTTTTCGATATTAATATTTTCAATTGATATTGGTAAAAGACAAAAACTATAAATTAAAATATATAGTCACTAATGAAAATAAAGATAAAATCTAGAGCTTGCAAAATAAAATAAAAACATTAATATGCATTAAAATATAATTAAAATGAAGAAATCATAATACTAAAATAACACTATTAAAAACGTCAAACTATTACAAAATAATAATAATATTTGTACAGTAGCACTTTTTGCGAAGGTCACCTGTCTAAGACATCAACATTCAGGTGGCTTCATAACATGAGTGAGCCGATTTCTGCTGATTCTGCTGACACATGGCCGATTGCCAGCGCTGCTCTCACCGGATAAACCTCAGAAGAATGGAGTATGGATTCTGGAGAAATGAGTCACTGCACAGCCCCTCAGTGTCCCAGACACTAAATACAGCGGGATCAGGAGTCTCTGTGCTGCGGGGGGTGGAGGGCTTGAGAGGCAGCTTTAGGCCAGTGAGGAGAATTAAGCTGCATGCCCAGACAGAATTAGTTCCACGCAGACTAAGGACTGTGAAACCAAACAATTAGAGCCCCCACCATGATAAAATCAGGGTCGCTAAGCAGCCGGGGACGGAGGTGGGGGTTACTGGTGTAGTTAGTTGTGCTTGCTAAGACATCATCACTAGTACTAGTACTGCTGCACAAGGACGGATTTAAACAAGTAACTTAAGCACATAACTCATCCCAGAATGATTCCTCAAATCATGCGTGTTGCTGAGGAGAGTGTGCTGCTATTTTACTGAGTGATCAGACTAATTATTTTATCCTGGTGGACCATAAAACAGGTGAAACAATCCCAGACAGACACTGAAGAACAGACCTACATTCACTGAAAACACCATAAAAACCACTTAGTAACACCTACATTCATCCAAACACACTAGAAACCACCTAGCAACACCTACATTCATACAATCACCCCAAAAACCACTTACCTGCATTCATCCAAACACCCCAAAAACTACCTAGCAACACCTACATTCATCCAAACACCCCAAAAACCACCTAGCAACACCTACATTCATCCAAACACCCCAAAAACCACTTACCTGCATTCATCCAAACACCCCAAAAACTACATAGCAACACCTACATTCACCCAAACACACCAGAAACCACCTAGCAACACCTACATTCATCCAAACACACTAGAAACCACCTAGCAACACCTACATTCACCCAAACACCCCAGAAACCACCTAGCAACACCTACATTCATCCAAACACACTAGAAACCACCTAGCAACACCTACATTCATCCAAACACACTAGAAACCACCTAGCAACACCTACATTCACCCAAACACCCCTAGAAACTACTAGCAACACCTACATTCATCCAAACACTAGAAACCACCTAGCAACACCTACGTTCATCCAAACACACTAAAACCACCTAGCAACACCTACATTCATCCAAACACCCCAGAAACGACTACACCTACATTCATCCAAACACCCCAGAAACCACCTAGCAACACCTACATTCATCCAAACACCCCAGAAACCACCTAGCAACACCTACATTCATCCAAACACCCCAGAAACCACCTAGCAACACCTACATTCATCCAAACACCCCAGAAACCACCTAGCAACACCTACATTCATCCAAACACCCCAGAAACTACCTAGCAACACCTACATTCATCCAAACACCCCAGAAACCACCTAGCAACACCTACATTCACCCAAACACCCCAGAAACTACCTAGCAACACCTGCATTCATCCAAACACACTGAAACCACCTAGCAACACCTACATTCATCCAAACACCCCAGAAACTACCTAGCAACACCTACATTCATCCAAACACCCCAGAAACTACCTAGCAACACCTACATTCATCCAAACACCCCATAAACTACCTAGCAACACCTACATTCATCCAAACACCCCAGAAACTACCACCTACATTCATCCAAACACCCCAGAAACTACCTAGCAACACCTACATTCATCCAAACACCCCAGAAACTACCTAGCAACACCTGCATTCATCCAAACACCCCAGAAAAACCACCTAGCAACACCTGCATTCATCCAAACACCCCAGAAACTACCTAGCAACACCTACATTCATCCAAACACCCCATAAACTACCTAGCAACACCTACATTCATCCAAACACCCCAGAAAAACCACCTACTGGGCAGTCGTGGACTAGTGGATAGAGCATTGGACTTGAAACCCGAGGTAACCCAAGGTTGTGGGTTCGAATCCTGGCTCCGGCAGGAAGTCCACGACTGCTCCCCGGGCGCTGCACAGTCAGCTGCCCACTGCTCCAAGTGTGTACACTTGAATGGGTTAAATGCAGAGAACACATTTCACATTCATTATACTCTGTATAATTGTGTATGTGACAAATAAAGCTCATCTGATCTGATCATCTAGTGACACCTACAATCACCCAAACACCTCAGAAACCACCTAGCAACACCTACAATCACCTAAAACACCTCAGAAACCACCTAGCAACACCTACAATCACCTAAAACACCTCAGAAAACACCACCTAGCAACACCTACAATCACCTAAAACACCTCAGAAACCACCTAGCAACACCTACAATCACCTAAAACACCTCAGAAAACACCACCTAGCAACACCTACATTCACCTAAAACACCTCAGAAAACACCACCTAGCAACACCTACATTCACCTAAAACACCTCAGAAACCACTATGTATAACACCTACAACCACCATGAACACCAGGCTTCAGAAAATGTATTTGCTATTGTAAATTATTAATACATCGTTTTTCTCGCATACACAAATCACACACACATTATAGTATACTATGGTAGTAAAATATTTTCAGAATAAAAGCCTGAATGAGCATCAAGTATAAATTCCTCTCATAAAAGGGTGTGTGTCCCTTCTTTTCCTTTGGAAATCCATATTTGTGACAAGTTTTCGAAGCACAAACAGTGCGGCACATTCTGTGTGCGAATCGATTGACCAACCTAAACGGCCTTTTCAATTAGGATCCAGACGTAAACACACAGAACAAGTGCCAGACGTCGCAAACGCTACATCAGCACAAAGAGTCTCACTCAAGCGGCCGCTCGGAGAGGGGGGGCGTCCCGCATAAGAGATCTCTTTAACACTTCGCTCACCGTACACCTGTGTGCAGAAAGAGGCTTTGTCCACCTCTAATTCAATCTGACGCTCCTCCTCGCACATGTGGAACAGCTCAGCGGCCCTCACAGACTCTGCTGATTAGGAACGTGCCATTCATTCTGAATGAGGCCGCTGGGCTGTTTGTGGCCAGGCGAGGTTGAGTGGCCTGCTGGTGTTTGGATGGCTAAATACGGTCGTGTGCACACAAATCATTATTAAATGGAAGGACAACTGCATTCTATAACCAAAATGACAACTAGTTTTCTGTCACATTAATCCACTCCTTTAAGCTGCTGTATGAGGACAATTATGAACTACAGATATGGACTACATATAGTAAGCAGGGTAACTGATGGCCAATATAATGACAAATAATAATAATAATACAATTTAATGTGATTTACAAACATTTCTGAAAATTAACAAATATATATGTAAACAAATTTACTTAAATAAATAAAATAAAAATACATACTGAATGTGGAATCTGGCAAATATTGGCATATGCTGAAGTTCTTTACAATTTAGGATTGGGAATCAAGAACCAGTCAAAAAGCTAAATAAATAAGTAAAACTGCTAAAAAAAAAAAATACTGTATCCACAATCTGGGAAATATCAACACATGCTGAATTTCTGTATGTTTTAGGATTACAAATCAAGAACCAGTCAAAAGCAAAAAATAAAATAAATTAAATAGGGTAAAATAAAATAAAGGTAACAATTTTAAATAAATACAAATTAATTAAAAACAAAAATAATCAACCAACCAGCCAACTTATTAACTAACTAAACTAAATAACTAACAACATATAGTTGTATATACTGGAAGCTAACATGTGTTTCACAGAAGGAAGTACAGAAAGTGATTCAGGTTTGGAATGGCATGAGGGTGAGTAAATGAACACTTTTTATTCATTAACTGTGGATTAACACTGAATCTACAAGTTAAGAAGAATCAAGAACCAAATCGGAAGAAGAATCGCTCAATTCCTTATGATTCCCATCCCTACTTGGAATTCTGAGGCGGTCTTCATACGACCTTCATCCAACACGGTGCCAATTACTCAGGCCAGGCCTTCACAAACTACTCATTTTAATGCCCAAGACATCCACACACACACACACACACACACACACACACACACACACACACACACACACACACACACACACACACACACACACACACACACACACACACACACACACACACACACACACACACACACACACACACACACACACACACACACACACACACACACACACACACACACACACACACACACACACACACACACACACACATACACACACACATATCACATACACACACACACACACACACACACACACACACACACACACACACACACACACACACACACACACACACACATACACACACACACACACACACACACACACACACACACACACACACACACACACACACACACACACGCACACACACACACACACACACACACACACAAAGAGAGAGCAGCTATGCAAACAGAGCTCTACGCTCTAGGTGAATCTTCTAAATGACCGTTTGTCTGGTCACGACGGCCGAGATTTCCATTCAACTCTCTCTGTTTGAGCAAACCTCTGCTAAATGAGTGTTTGCGGGCCAAGGAACAGTCAGTGTTTGGTCACACACCACGTTCACATCTGCGTTTTCACTCCTGACAGATTTCAGTCCATAAACACTGAGGAATATATGGAGAGAATGACAGATGGGTTTAAAGAGTGACATCTGGAAAAAACTGAATGCGAGCAGGAGAAAGAACGGTTAAAGTGTGCTGATAAGATGGTGTTGACAGCCATGCAGGAGGAGCAGCTCAACTGTAACAAAATAATAGTGCTGGGATGAATGATTCATCTGAACAAACAGGTTTGTTTGGTTGGTTAAGGAGCGGGTTCGAAACACTGATTTAATTAAGCAACAGTTCAACTCACAGATTCATGTGAGCAAATTGCTTTGGTTGAATCAAACTGTTCAAAATAGTGATCCGTTGAAGTAATCTGATTCTTTTGGTTCAAAATATTGAATAATTCATGCAAAAAGGTTCATACAGAGGGTTTGGTTTAATATATCAGATAGAAATACTAATTCAGTGAGCAAATGTGATCGTTTGTATGATTAATTTAACTCAAAAGTTTCAAGACACTGTTTCATATGCAAATTTGACAATTTAATTAAATAAAAATTAGTGCCATCAAACGATTAATCGCATCCAAAATATTTTTGTTCTTTACATGTGTGTGTGTGTGTACTGTGAATATGTATTGTGTATTTATAAATGCACACCCATGCATGTATATATTTAAGAAAAATATTTTATGATTATATATTAAACATATTTATATATAAATATATATATGTAAATATTTTCAAAATATATACTGTATGTGTGTGTATTTATATATACATAATAAATATACACAGTACACACACATATATTATGTAAATACAAACTTTTATTTTGTATGCGATTAATCGTTTGAAAGCACTAATAAAACATAATTTGAGCAACTTGGTTCATTCAGATGTTTCAAAATACTGATTCGTTTGAGCAAATAAGATCTAATAAGTTCAGATGATTAACCATCAACCAGTTAAAACAGTGATTCATTTGAGCAATCGCTTCATTCATACCATTCAGTTTAACAAAAACAGTTCAGAATATCGATTCATTTGTGAATATGATCAAATTGCTTTGTATGGACAGTTCAATCAAACAGAACAAAACACTTAAGCAAATGACTATATATTCAGAAAATCTGAATGAATTAAATGGTTCAAATACGTGAATCATTTGAGCAATTTGGATCATTTAGATGACTTGATTTCATAAGCCATTTTAAAATACTAATTCAGTATAATAGGTTTGTTTGCACTGATCAATTAACTATGATACTCTCTCTGTTCCTTTTGTCCGATCTGAATTAGGAAAAAAGGTTTTTATATACGCAG
>CM050434.1:21097627-21197627 GCA_027564155.1 Gymnocypris eckloni scoliostomus | reverse complement strand
TAGGTTTGGAGAAATAATTTATCATATCGACTTATTTAATCTGTGTTCATTAACAGCTAAATCATCTGTTCATTTCCCTGCATTTTGCTCCAAATGACAGCATTCCTTAAGAGCCCTATGAAATCAGTTTCATATTTTCCCAAATTATACTTTATTTTGCCCCAAATTTTGTCTAAACTAATTTGTGTGGATTATGTTGATTCAGTTTTCATTTGAATTAAATTTTAGTAATCAGAAATCATGTTGAATTAATGAAAAACGTGGAACTTACACAATTTAACAATCATTTATTAAAAGATTTATAAAAAAACTATTTAATGAATCTCTTAAAATATATGAATATTAAAATGTAATAAATTATTTTGTTTTATTGCAAAATAAAGTGCTGCATAATAGAGGTGTACTGCTAAGATTAAAACATGGAAGAAACATTGTGTATTTAAAAAAAATTGTTGATTTAAAAGATTATTATAATTATTATCTTTTGAGAAGTGCATTCTACTGTACAATAGCAATATTTCTGCCACAATTCCTGCAAAATAAACCAAACTTTAATTTTGGTGGGCTGTTGTGAATATTCACAGACACTAGTCCGTGTAGAAGTCTGATTAATTATGCAGAGCTACTTTTGATTTATTCATCCAAAATTACAAACTGTAAATTCCTTTCGCATGACTGAAATCCGTCCATGTTTTTCTGCATAATGAAAATGATAGGGCTCAACATTCCCAGGTCCTGATTTAATATAAACTCAATTATGAATTATTTTCCTAATCTGTTGTTGTGCGCTGTAAGTCAGTGGCTTTATCGTCGGATCAGATCCCACGATCTTGGCAGGATTTGGTTCTTATCTTTGTTTCGTCTTTTCTTACAGGACACTGCCTGTGATAAATGTGTATGACAACACTGAGCTGAGCTGAATTCCCGTGTCTGTGTGTGCGTGCCAGGAGCGTAGCCAGAAAGAGACTCTGGATGTGCATCAGAAAAACTGGGTGTGCCACATTTGTTGTCAGTAAAAAAAAAAGCATGCTTTGTGTGGGTATTAATATGTTATTAACCATTTCATTTTGTGTGTGTAGGTATGTGCTAACCTATGTGTGTGTGTGTCTTTGGATGTCTTTGAAAATCACTAATTTATATTGTGTGTGTGTGTGTGTGTGTGTGTGTGTGTGTGTGTGTGTGTGTGATGTGTTTATGAGAGAAACCACAATAATGACATGTAAATTGTATTGTCAAAGAATGCTGAACATTTCAGCTACAGAATTTAAAACCCTTATAAATCAGATACAGTTTTTGAAAAGTAATGCATGTTGTGAGGCTAAAGGTGTGGTAGGTGTAGGGTTGCACATCTACAGTATAAAACCTTTCCAGGAGAAAGTCCCTGATATAAACCAACATGTGTGTGTGTGTGTGAGAGTGTGTGTGTGTGTGTGTCTATTTATTTCAAATGTGATATGTGCAATGTGTGTGTGTGTGTGTGTGTGTGTGTGTGTGTGTGTGTGTGTGTGTAATGTGTATGTGTGTGCGCAAGAAATGTGTGTTTTAATGAACATCGAGCGAACCAAAATACAAATCTTTAATCAAATCACAGAATGCAATGATGCAGGTGCATTTCTTTGATTAAAGTCAGAATCCTGCTACTTATATTTTCTGCAAACTGACTGAGAAGATCACTGTAGCTTTGTGTTAACGAATAATTAAAATGTTTTATTTAGCCTTTCCCCAACATTCTGATTCAATTACATAGCCTAATCCAATTGCAGAGACAAATTATTAGATGGAACCGTTTGCGCAGTTAATGAAAGCTAAATAAACTGCCTATTTTAAAAAATAAATAAATAAATGACTTGTTCTCATAATAATAAATTTATATAAAACTAAATACATCTTTTATAATAAATAAATTATTTATAAAAAATAATCATATTTATTATAAACATGTAAAATAAATGAATAAATCAATGTGATAAATTAATGACAAAATGTTATTAATGCATAAATTAATGACAATGTTATTTCTATGTGAAAATACATGCTATTATTTTATAAACTGTATGATTATTACTGTGTGTGATAAATAATTTATTATTGTTTTAATGTGTGTGTGTGCTGTGCTAATAAATAACTATATTATTATTGTAATAATTGTGCTTTATTTAATATTGTATATTATTTATAACATGTTGATAATTTGTAACATCTAATTTCAAATTAATTAATTAATCAATAATTACTGGTGAGTTGTGTGATATATAATAAATATGTGTGTGTGTGTGTGTGTGTGATGCTGAAATTGTGTGTGTGTGTAATGTAATCAAAGGTGTGTGTGTGTGTGTGTGTGTAAAATGTGTGACATGTGTGTGTGTGTGTGTGTGTGACTGTGTGTGTGTGTAAATAAATGTGTATTTTGTAATGAGTAAAATATTTTATATAAATATGTATAAATACACAAAATAAATAGACTATTTGTAAAATATTGAAAAGAAAAGAAAGTAGTGTGTGTGTGTGTGTGTCACAGAGTGTGTGTGTGTGTGTGTGAGCACCAGGGTGTGTGATGAGAGCTGCATCAACACAGTTTGTTGTGTCTCTGTGTGATCAAAGGCACACACAGGAAGTGCACTGATGCACTGGTCACTTCCTGAGCATCACATTCATGGTGTTGATCTACAATCAGAATCCTTTAAGTGGATATTTTCTGCAAAGGGGCCAGATTTGAGGTTCCTGTAGCTTTGTGTCCTCTACCGACCTCAAAAACAAAACTGGACGAATGGGACAGTGCTCATGAGATCAGCTTCCTGATTCAATTACATACCGCAATCCAATTAGACAGAGACAAATTATTAGATGGAACAATATTGTTCAAAGATATTATTTCATCAGTTAAAGGAAAGTAAATAAATAAATAAACTGCCCCTTTTTAAAATAAATAAATAAATGACTTGTTCTCATAATAAATAAATGACTTCTATATAAAACTAAATACATTACTATTTATAATAAATAAATTACTTATAAAAATAATCATATATTTATTATAAACATAAGTAAAATAAATGAATAAATACATAATGTGATAAGTTATTGACTGTTATTTCTATGATAAATACATGACTATTATTTTATAAACTAAAATATGATTATTACTGTACTAATAAATAACGATATTATTGTTTTAATGAGTAAAATATAACTATTACTGTGCTAATAAATAACTATATTATTATTTAATAATAAACAAATGGATTATATTTAATATTTATATATTATTTATAACATGTAAAATAAATGATAATTAAATAACTATATCTAATTTCAAATTAATTAATTAATCAATCAATTGAATTACTAGGTGACTATTATATATATAATAAATACATTATTTTATGAGTAAAATGGATGATGCAAAATAAATAAATAAACAAAAAGACTATTTTTATAATAATCAAAAGAAGATTTTTTTTTTAATAAGTAAAATAAATGACACTTTAAATATTTATGTAATAAATATGACTATTGTTTATAATAAATAAATGATTATTTTGTAATGAGTAAAATATTTTTATATAAATACACAAAATAAATAGACTATTTGTAAAATATTGAAAAGAATAAACAAAGTCAGTGTTGTGTGTTGGTCACAGAGTCAGGTTGAATCAGAAAAGCACCAGAAAGGCACGGATGAGAGCTGCATCAACCCTCGCAGCAAGAAAACAAGAGCTGGAAAGAGAAAAGATGAGCTTGAATTTCTGATTCATAAACGCAGAGATCACATCACATCTCATTACAGCACTGAAACCAGAAGACCAGCACCTCGGCCTGTGTTCCTGCTCGTATACACGTGGTGGTGAGAAAGGGTCGACTTTTCATCACCCAGCCAGACTTATTGGAAGAATGATTAGTGGCACTTAGAGCCGAGACCCCTGGGAAAGGCTTAACGAGGGCTGCATGGCTCTGGTTATGAGTGGTCTCTGAACAGAACAGAGTCACCCCGAACCATCCACACGCATCCAGACGCCTGTCTTCTGTCAGTCACAGACAGCTGCTGGAGAAAACTCATTCTTATAAATAACAGCCATGATAACTTCAAGCAGAAATAACACAACAGTCAACGTCATTCTCCCGGCTAAGATATAGTTCAGATGTACACACATAATAAAATAAATAAATATAATGATAATAATAATACATTTTTAAATAATAATTATAATACTTATTTTCAATATTTTTTAAGAACAATGATTTTTTAAATACTAATATATATTTTTTTTAAACAATTTCAAGATTGATATGATATATATCTTGATTTTTGCTGAAACTATTTGATATAATTTTTCCTGGCAAATAGTTATATGCAATATAATATATTTGTAACAATTTTTTTTTACAAATATATTTAAAATGCAAAACAATAATTATTAAAATAATTATGGACATTTTATCCTTTTAAACGTTTATGCTATATGTATCTATTTTAATTGACACTAACATTAATTAGCAATATATTATTTTAAAGGCCATTTCTATACATTTTTAAAGACGTTAAATAAGACATCAAAAACACATTTATATTTAATCATCTTGATTTTTACCTGATATTATTTAATATAATTCCACTGGCAAATATGTATAAAACAGTGAAGTATATATAGTTTTAACTTAAAAAAAATGCAAAATGCAAAATGAAAATTCTAAAATATAATAGGGAATAGGGATATTTATCAGTTTAAATATTTATGCAATATTTATATATTTTAATGTAAAAAATAAATACATTTTACAATATAAATTAGCAATATATAATTTTAGGCCATTTCTGTACATTTTCAAATGAACAAATTAATTAATTAATAAAATATTAGAACTTATTAGAACACTAGTATTTTCCCCAGTTAAAAAATGGTTTTAAGCAGCATCTCAGAATGATATGAAGAAACAGAACAAACTGAAACCAATAGAATCCAATAGAACTGTCTCGAGACGCTTCAAGAAAATACCTGCAAAGCTCCTGAGAAACTCTGCTCAAGTGCACCGAGGGAAAACTATGCTTTAAACACAAATGATGGTCACAGCAAATGATGATTTCATTTAGTTCATAGAAGTTCATTGATAAAGAAAATCTATTTATGACATTATTTTTGAAAGCATCCTCTTTTTACAGCATTTTACACAAGCGCCTAACTTTTAACTGTTCTGAATCTTTGCAGGTATTTTCTTGAAGCGTCTCGAGACACAGTTCTATTGGATTCTATTGGTCTCAGTTTGTTCTGTTTCTTAATGTCATTCTGAGATGCTGCTTAAAACCATTTTTGGCTGCTGAAAATACTAGTGCTCTAATAATTTTCATGCAGAAAAATACACTTTTAAAAAATAGGATTTTTATCCAGGTGATCCTGGTCTCTCTTAAACACCAGCAAAAATCCTCGAGTAGATTATTGCTGATCGGATTAACTAACTCTTTTTCTTTCATTTGGAGTTCCTTATAAAACCTCAGATGTCCTGGACTCCTGAAGAACACAGCAACTGACTGCAAACACTTAGTGTAATGAAGCATCAATTCCCCTGAACACAACCGTAAACTCTGCTCGGAAACGGCATTACCGCCACATCTGCAATAAATATGGAGGCTCCGAAGCACAAAAAACATCTCGCAGGCTCAAAATGCCACATAAACAAGACGTTAAGCCTCTCCGCGGGCTTGAGATGCTGCCCAGATCTGATGAACCGAGGCGAGCTCCAGCAGATAAGAGCCGTGCTTCAAGCTGGCTGCTTCACAATGGCATTCTTCCATATGACTCACTCTCATTCAGCAGTGTGCAGCATGCACAGTAAGAACATGTGCTGAATAGCTGGGTGATTAGACACAGATGCAATCTGCATGCTTACTTCTGAGGGAATGCTGCAGAATGCATTTAAAATGGTGCTGCGCTCATATTTAGTAGCTGAAAGCATCATCAAACTTAGCAAATAACATGTTCATATTCCTCAGGATGACCAGCTATTTGCCAAAAACCAGTGTGGAATCATGTATCCCACAATGCAATGTGTTCAACACTTCATTTGCAGTGTTACAAAGATTTATCAATCATGATTTTTAACATATTTTTCTTGACTCACTCGATCGAAAAAAATATACAATTAAATGAGATAAAATGATAGAAAAACATGTAAATGGTAGAAAAACATTATGTCAAAACTTTAAATATAGAATAATACAAATATAATATAATATTAAATATAAATATGAAAAATAATAATGTAAATATTAAACAAATTAGCAGAGGGAGCCAACTACTTTTTACTGCCAAAGACACTTTTTAACAACATTACTAAATGCACATAAAAAAGGTCATATAAAATAATAAAATCTAATATTAAATATAAATATTAAACATAAACATAAAGAGGTAGCTAACCACTTTTTACTGCCAAATACTTTTTAAATGACATTATTAAGATCTAAAATGATAAAAAAGTGTTATGTAAGCATAAAATAATTAATAATAATGTAATATAAAATAATAATGTCAACATAAAAGTATTCAAATATAATACAATATTAAATATGAATATTAAACATGAATATGTAGAAGCAGCTAACCACTTTCTACAGCCGAAGACACTTTTCTCATGATATTACCAAGATCAAACGGCTGAAATGTAAATATAAACATACATCATATATATTTTTAAACACAAATAAAAAAATATAAATAATATAAATATTGTATAGGAAAAAGAATACAGCAAGCAGTAACCAGTATGCTAATATGCAAATCAGAGCACACCAAAAGCACACTTAAGCTCCGCCTCCAGACCAGCCCACATATCCCAATGCCCCGCCCCCTGCCACTGAACGCACAGCTTCATCACACAGGTGTGTCCTGCTCAACAACCAGCAGCAGCTCATCAAAGAACACGGAAAGACAAACAGTGCATTTTTGCACACGTTAGACCGATAAAGAGTAACGCAGAGACAAACTGAGCATCTGTGTTTAAATCTCATCAGACGTCATACAGTCATAATCCAATCACATCAACGCTCACGTCCCGCTAGAACACCGACGCTCTCTTTCTCCCGTCCCCACCCAAACAAAACCACATCAGAGCAGATAAACACAGCGCACAGGTGTTTTCCAGCAGAAAGACGAGCTGATATTTGTACAGGTGCACGAGAGAGAGAGAAACCTCTGAAGAGACACGAGGACATTTAGTTCTGCGGGACTCTGAGAGAAACCTGAAGTTATTTATTAAAACATTTCTGACCGTCTTACCGTCAGCAGTGAGTCAGCTTTAAAAACCACACACAAGCCTCTTCATCCCTGCGTAAAGCTCAGCTTTCATTTTTATTTGATCAACAATTCTTATTAACGCTCTCTCCTCTCTCTCTCTCTCTCTCTATATATATATATATATATATAATAAAAATAATTAGAATAATTATATATATATATATATATATATACAGTGTATGTGTATATATATACACACCCACACACAATTATAAAAGTATATATGACAAAACAAATCTGTAAAAAATATTTTACAACATATTCTTAAAACAAGATATATTCACCTTTATTATCTAGTACAACTAGTACTGAAAATTATATATATATATATATATATATATATTAGGAGTGTCAACGTTAAGCATTAACACATGCAATTAATACAAAATGTTTAATGCGTTAATATTTTTTAACACAAATGAATCATGTGATAAGGTTTGACCCTGACTTCTTGCCGTCATCGCAGCGTGGAAGGGTATCTATCGTGTGTGATGAGGGTACCGGTCAGTGTTGCCAGGGCAGCGGGCTAGCCGCACAAGTGGCCGTGGGCTATTATGAAAATACAGTCCTGGAAAAAATTACAGAGCCGTGGGTTGCGGTTTTTTGGGCTACTTTTATAATGAACTGTGGCCGCCCAAAGTGTATATAGACAAATAAAACTGAAAATAGATCCTTTTACTAATGTGTATTATACTTGGAATGTATACCCAGTGTTGCCAACTTAGCAACTTTGTCGCTATATTTAGCGACTTTTCAGACCCTCATAGCGACTTTTTCCCAAAAAGCGACTAGTGACTTTAGGGCAGTCGTGGCCTAATGGATAGAGCGTTGGACTTGAAACCCGAGGTAACCCAAGGTTGTGGGTTTGAATCCCGGCTACGGCAGGAAGTCCACGACTGCTCCCCGGGCGCTGCACAGTCGGATGGGTTAAATGCAGAGAACACATTTCACTACTCTGTATAATTGTGTATGTGACAAATAAAGCTCATCTGAGTTTAATTTGTTTGTTTGTTTGAAGAGACAAATCTAGCGACTCCTTGGGCAAACTTTAGCGAGTCTCTGTGATCGCTGGTACTGCGCAACAGTGCGAGATCAGTGCGCACGCAGCTCTTTCCCTGCATCTGAGAGGAGCAACCCGTTAAAACAGATATTATGTTGCTTCTCTAAGTTTACATGCAAATATAGCCAAAGTCAAAGTACAGGAATTGTATTTGTCTTGTCTTGTGTGCATTATTTGATATCATCAGACGACGGCTCAATAAAATTATAAATTAGGATTTTTGTGCAGACTAGCTTCTTGGAAGGGAGAGCTGGTTATGTATTCTTAAAGGGCTGTGTTTCAGTCACTATTTCATATTTATCCTCGATCTGCTTCTGAAGAAATAGCTACAGCACACAGCTGCAGTTCTGGCGCCTCTGTCTCTATATACTGTACAATGTGACATATAGTCACAATAAATGTAAACTCGGCGGTAGAGTTACTCTCACGGGACACTGCACTTATGTGCAATCACAAAAGTGCATTATTTGCATGTGCTTTAAAGCTTTGCCGGTTAAACATTTCATTCACGTGCTGTTCTGCATACATATGAAGCACGAGCACATCACACACTAAAACAGAGCCTGACTAGACTAAATTAACTTTCACGTATGATTGATTTTGCACCAAATGCTGTCAAAACACACACGGTTTACATATAAATACAGTTGTTATGTCTAGAGTGAAAGTAAACATTTGAGATAGAAACGGATGCATGCAGCTCTTAAAGTGACGACTGTCAGTAAAGAAATGGTTCACCCAAAAATGTTACTTCTGTCATTATTTGCTCACTCACACGTTGTTCCAAACCTTTATTAATTTCTTTCTTGTGATGAACTCAAAAGAAGATATTTTGAAGATTGTGGGTAATGAAACTTTCTTATTTGCTAATAACAAAGACAAAATAATGATTTTGAAAAACGTTAAAGTAGAGCCCTGCTTCTTTATATATAATTAGAAATATAGGCCTATTGTATATAATAAAATAACTAATTAAAAATGTAATCAATAGAATAAATGATGATGATTATGATTATTAATATATTACCCTGAACTGCCCAATATTGAGTAATTCACAGCACAAAACACATTACAGTCAAACACACCATGTTTACACAGTTTTGATGTTGTAACCCAGCAGTCGAGAACCGCTGGCCAAGTAAACGTAGAGTTCATTTAAGATAACAGTAATTCATCTGCTCTCAGTGTTTATACTAATATTTACATGTATTCATTCATATCCTTCCATTAACCTACAGTAACCTCCACATTACAGCAGTTTCACAGTATTGAGTACTAAATCAAACAACGCAAATAAAACACTAACGCAGTGGAAGAGTGAAATGATTTGACATGCAATTACAGCAAAATCAAAACCCAAACATTTTAATGTTCACTAATAGGTGAATGACGGGGGTCAGAGGTCAAGCTCAAACTAAATAAACACGCTGGTATGTCGTTCAACGTGACCCTGCTTAAAAACAAAAGACGGAGAGCGTGGCATCTGACTCCCTGAACGGAGCGGCGCTGCAAAAACAGCAATTTCCTCTATTTATTTTTCTTTCCCGTCTCTTTTTTTTCAATTTCTGAAAGATTTGTTGTGGCATAGAGGACAGTCCTGGAGAAGAAAAAACTGAAAATGTCATTTCCGCAATCTGACACAGATCAAGACATGCAGAAGATTTGATACAGTCGTAGCTGACAGTCGTCCAATACAATACAATTGTCAATACAATTAATAATACACATAATAAGCTCCAAACTGGACTTAGTCAAACGTCCGGTGTCCTGACATTTTATCCACCCGTCAGATTGTCCTACCTCGGTTTACTGCGCATGCGCGCATCAATATTGCATCTTTTTCTCACGCTGAACAACAATATTTAATGTATCTGCATTACTGTAAGGGTAGGTATAGGGTTGGGGTAGGTGTAGACGTTAATAAAACACAATCTAATAGGTAGAAAAAAATATTTATTGTTGGTTTCCGGTATTAGCTGTATCCCTTCTATCCACAACCGCGAATATAACACGTAATTACTGTATGTGCATTACTGTAAGGGTATATTTAAGGTTGTGGTAGGTGTAAACATTAACAAAAACCTAATTTAACAGGTAGCATTTTCGTTGTCGAATTGTACTACCCACTGTTTCAATGGGAGGTAGCACAAACCGACCGGCTACACGAGACTGGAAGCCAAGTGCCCTCGTTACACAAGCAATAAATCTCGAGGAAATCCTGAATGATATTTGACCAGGAGCCGGCGGTGCAAACGGTTTAAGTGCTCAGCTCATTTCCAAACATTCCAGCCAGAACACAGTAAAAGATGTTCTCACGCCGCCACAGCGCTTCATTAATGTGACACAAGCCTCATGAAAAGAGCTTTCATTGAGTCCGGCTGATCAAACCGTCTCCGATCTGATCTGAGAGTCAGTCTGAGGCTGGAGAAAGACCTTCGCCTGACGCACGCATGCAGCGCTGATGAACAAACACACGTCCCTGAGGAATTCTGTGATTGTGCCGGACAAACATGGGTGGAGGACGAGAGAAAGAGACGGACGGGCTTGTGTTTGGAAAACAAGCACATGGTATTATTTTGTGCTGTACAATGTAGAAAAATAGCATTTAAAATGACCTGATCCACGTTTACATTTATTCATTTAGCAGATGCTTTTATCCAAATTATCCATCATTTTGACTCACATATTGGTATTTATACACTAATACACATCCATATATATTCCACACAAACATACATGTGTTATTAGAAAGAGCGTTTCTTTGTACTTTAGTGCATAAAGCAACATCACTGTCAGTTTATTTATAGAGCACAATTATTTTTACTTATAGAGGTTTAGTCGTTTTATAATGTTTTTAATAATTTGTATTACTTTTTAAAATGTCTTTATAGTTTTTATTCATTTTTTGTTATTTTGATATATCATATTAACCTAAAAATGAGAAATGTTGCATTTGGCAACTAGCTAAAATAAAATAACGTTTATTTTTTGTATTTATTTGAGTTTATTTTATTTCAAGTAACACATTTTTTATGGTTTTAGTTAACTATAATAACCCAGTATTTTACATACAAATGCACATCAAAATGGTATAAAAACACTTTATAAATTATACGAGATAATAAATACAAGTATTTTATATAGCTAAAATGGATTTAAAAATATCATTTAAAATACTGTTACTATTAAAATATGGTAAAGAAAATTATCAAATAAAAACTGTAAATAAATCTATAAAAATTTGTATAATTCTATACTATGCAGATTGCATATAATGCATATATTATGCAAATTGATTCAAAACAGTAAATATTTTAATGGTTATTTAGCATTTTATTGCAACTTATGGTAAAGCTATTGACTTTTGTCCATTCATCATATTATAAATGAAAGGTCAAGTCGAGTGCATTGCATTGTGGGATACAGTCTCCTACACAGTGTGCTCTGTATGTATACTGCACATATTGCATTAGCACACTGTGAACATAGTCTGAGAAGCACAGCATGCCAAACACACTCAGAGAAAGAGAGAAAGATGATACTACATCCCTGATTGAGATTCTGAGCTCTCCGATTGATATATTTGATTCTGTATCACGTCTGAAGTTATTCACAGTGTGAATGAGCTCAATGATGAGTCAGAGATGATCTCATACGCTCTCCTCCTCCACCTCATCCTCTCATTACACATCTTCTCAGACACAGTTGTTTTGTGTTCCCACTCCGTCCATTCTTGGCGAGACTAGACCGAATATCTAAAAGAACAGCACGCTTTTGTGGACCGTTTGCTAATCAGACATCATAACTGTAGTGGAATGTTTTACAAACGTTCATTCACATTTTATGTCTCGGTTTAAGTCTATAATCATGCAGATTTCAGGATTCAGGCTGATGTGAAAGCATTTACTGTGGCAGCATGCATTCACAGATGGGGTCAAAGGTCAAACCAACCGAACAGCACATCAACCTTATCCAGAAAGACCTGAAAAGTGTCTGGATGACGTTACATTTATCAAGAGAGAAGGCTAAACAGAAAACCACACACAATTACAGCCCAGTCTGAGCCACAAAGATGATACTCATAAAACAAAGGGATTGAAAAATAACATCATTACTAAACAGTACTTCTGGCTCAAACTCTGATTTACAGGAAAAGTTCACCTAAAATGAACTTGCTGAAAATGTATTCAATCTCAGGCCATCCAACATGTGTTTGTTTCTTCATCAGATTTGAAGAAATGTAGCATTACAGCACTTGCTCAGCAATGGATGCTCTGCAATGAATGGGTGCCGTCAGAATGAGAGTCCAAACAGCTGATAAAAACATCACAATAATCCACACACTCCAGTCCATCAGTTAATGTCTCCTGAAGTGAAACGCTGCACGTTCGAAAGAAACAATTCTATCCTTAAGACGTTTTAACTATACAATTAAATACGAGTCCATAATCCATAATAACACTTCCTCCAAATGAGGATGAAAAGTCCATCTTATCTTCTGTTGTCTTCTCACATCAAAATCCACCCAAAAGCTGTATTAGAGCTGTTTTGGCTTGTAACCGGTGCTTGATCTGTGCATATTTATCTCTTGATTCAGATGAGAAGACTTTTTCATTAGAAAGAACAATATTATGGACTCATATTTTAGCTCGAAGCGACGGTTTGAAGTTAAAACATCTCAATGATGGATTTGTTTCTTATAAACACACACTTTTCACTTCAGGAGACATTAACTGATAGACTGGAGTGGTGTGTATTACTGTGTTTAATCAGCTGTTTGGACTCTCATTCTGACGGCACCCATTCACTGCTGAGCATCCATTGCTGAGCAACTGATGTAATGCTACATTTCTCCAAATCTGATGAAGACAAACTAACTCATCCTAATCTTGGATGGCACCAAATGTTCATTTTTGGGTGAACTATTCCTTTAAATGTCGTAAAGTGGAAATTTCTGCGCCTACACCCAGCATCCCTTTACACCACGGGCCGCCCACTTCCTCTCTCACACCCTTCCTGTTCTTTATTTCCCCCATTCAGGGCTTCTCACAGGCCCTAATGAGAGAGATATCCTTTCATTTCCCCGGACAGGCCCAAGCTAACACACCTCATCAGGGGCAACGAGAGCGTCCAATGTCAGAAGAGCACGGAGGACGTGCTGGAAGTCCCATGAGATGCTTTCCAGCCCAGCCAAATACTAATCTACTGACTAACGGAAACTATATACACAGCCCGAGTCATTTAACATTTCACGGTTGCCAGAATGAGTTTGGGCAAAGATCATTTCAGTTATCAAATAATCTTCTGTGTGAATTAGTGACAGAATCATTCAATCATCTTCTCAGTGAATCAGCTCAACTGAGTCACACGAGGTTCTCTCATTTTCTGACAAATTCATTTCCATAACTTATCTAAGATACTAGAACTTCTAGGAATTAACTGGATACAGATGTTGATCAAATTATCGTATAGAGATTGCACTCTCACTTCAGAGTCACTTCTAGTCAATACAATTTAGTATTGATCATATCTTAAAATATTAATAATACTTATGATACTACAACTAATAATACTGCCTATGGAAATGTCCATGACTTTGCCAAAAATCTTAAAATATTGTATTAATTTCCATGTCCTAATCTAATCCTGGAAAAAAATATCATATTTTTTAATTACACCTTAATGGAAAATGTTGCCAAAAAAGTTACAAATTAAAAACTTAGAAATGGGCAATTTCTTAAAAAAAAAATTATAATAATGATATATGTATGCATATATACACATACAATATATATATACACACATATACACACACATACAATATGTACATATGGGAAAAAAAATCACTATATGGATAATGGATATTGTACTCTCAAAGATTAATTTCTAGTAAAAAAAAAAACGGAAAATATGACTTTTTTTTTAAAATACACTGACTATGAAGATTTCCATGACTATTCTAAAATCTTAAAATGATTTATTAATTTCTATGACTTTTCCTAGTCTTGAAAATCCCACTTTTGAGATTCTCTGATATTTCCAGGCTTTCCAAGACTGTGGGAGTCTGAACGATTCGTTCACAAATCAGACCGAATCAGTCGAATGAACAACTCACTGACTTATTGAAAGAACACGAACATGTCTGCATCACGGCAGCCTAGATGTTTGGGAAGAATTCATTACATAAAGATTCATAGATTTAAAGATTCATTGAAATGAAAAACTCTTCACTGAATTGAGTCGGTTTACTAAAATTATAGAAATGTAGAAAACACGAACTAAAATAGTTCAAGTAAAAAATAAATCACCACAGCTGAGAGACAAAAGTGAGAGAACACCTCTCCTTCCAGGCTGATCACAGACAGGAAGCAGTCAGGAAACAGACAGGAAGCAGGCAGGAAGCAGACAGGAATCAGACAGGAAGCAGACAGGAAGCAGACAGGAAGCAGACAGGAAGCAGACAGGAAACAGACAGGAAGCAGACAGGAAGCAGACAGGAAACAGACAGGAAACAGACAGGAAGCAGACAGGAAGCAGACAGGAAACAGACAGGAAGCAGACAGGAAACAGACAGGAAGCAGAAAGCAGACAGGAAGCAGACAGTAAACAGACAGGAAGCAGACAGGAAGCAGACAGTAAACAGACAGGAAGCAGACAGGAAACAGTCAGGAAGCAGACAGGAAATAGACAGGAAGCAGACAGTAAACAGACAGGAAACAGACAGGAAACAGACAGGAAGCAGACAGTAAACAGACAGGAAGCAGACAGGAAGCAGACAGGAAACAGACAGGAAGCAGACAGGAAGCAGACCGTAAACAGACAGGAAGCAGACAGGAAGCAGACAGGAAACAGACAGGAAGCAGACAGGAAGCAGACAGTAAACAGACAGGAAGCAGACAGGAAGCAGACAGGAAGCCAACAGTAAACAGACAGGAAGCAGACAGGAAGCAGACAGAAACAGACAGGAAGCAGACAGGAAGCAGACAGGAATCAGACAGGAAGCAGACAGGAAACAGACAGGAAGCAGACAGGAAGCAGACAGGAATCAGACAGGAAACAGACAGGAAGCAGACAGGAATCAGACAGGAAGCAGACAGGAAACACACAGGAAGCAGACAGGAAGCATACAGGAAACAGACAGGAAGCAGACAGGAAACAGACAGGAAGCAGACAGTAAACAGACAGGAATCAGACAGTAAGCAGACAGGAAACAGACAGGAAGCAGACAGTAAACAGACAGTAAACAGACAGGAAGCAGACAGTAAGCAGACAGGAAACAGACAGGAAGCAGACAGGAAACAGACAGGAAGCAGACAGGAAGCAGACAGGAAGCAGACACGAAGCAGACAGGAAGCAGACAGGAAGCAGACAGGAAACAGACAGGAAGCAGACAGGAAACAGACAGGAAGCAGACAGGAAGCAGAGACAGAAACAGACAGGAAGCAGACAGGAAGCAGACAGGAAACAGACAGGAAATAGACAGGAAGCAGACAGTAAACAGACAGGAAGCAGACAGGAAACAGACAGGAAATAGACAGGAAGCAGACAGTAAACAGACAGGAAGCAGACAGGAAACAGACAGGAAGCAGACAGGAAGCAGACAGGAAGCAGACAGGAAACAGACAGGAAGCAGACAGTAAACAGACAGGAAGCAGACAGTAAACAGACAGGAAGCAGACAGGAAGCAGACAGGAAACAGACAGTAAACAGACAGGAAGCAGACAGGAAGCAGACAGGAAACAGACAGGAAGCAGACAGGAAGCAGACAGGAAACAGACAGTAAACAGACAGGAAGCAGACAGGAAACAGACAGTAAACAGACAGGAAGCAGACAGGAAACAGACAGGAAACAGACAGGAAGCAGTACCTGCTTGTATTCAGGTGCTGAGTAGAGACTGATTCTTCCTCCTTTGCCACAAACGGGCTTCTCAACAGACTGAAAGACAGAAAGAAGTTCACAGCTGAGGGAGAGGCAGATCTTGAGATGTTTCAGATGAAAAAGGATGAAACGTGAGAATGCTTTAACAGACAAATGAAATGATGGGAAAAGTAGAAAATCCAAACGCATCTGATGTTTACACCATGAACACAAATGCTACTAAACCGAACAACATCAGCCTGCAGTTCACACACGAGTGAGCAATCACAGAAGAGACACGTGGATGGAGCAAACGCAAACATGTAATGCCATTTTGAGCGAAGAAAGCGTTCAACGGATGGGTAAAAACCAGAGCAACTCACTGTGAAGCGTCTGTAACCACAGGAAGAGACGTCTTCAGCCGTGAAGTCCAGCTCATCCGCCAGGCTGCTGCTGCGCGAGATATCACGGCCGTCCAGTTTTTTCTTAACTGTGGAGAAAATTACAATACGTCCATTAAACCACAAACTCACATGACATAAAAAATACAACAATGAAAATTAAATACACATATTTAAGTCAGAAAATGAGTGCATTTTGGAGAAAACTCAAGAAAAGAGCCTGAGAAAGCAGGAGAGTATTTACAAAATGGAAGAGAGAAAAATAAAGACTAATACCTGGAGAAGAAGGACAGCTGAGAGCGAAAGCCGACCACGAGCGCTGGCGGTCTGTTGACATGCAGACACAAAGAAATAACACAAAAGATCATGCTATTCGACAAAAACAAGACAAGAGAGAGCAGCAGAGGCAGAACATGATCAGTACGAAAGTTCAAATGACAAGAAAACACTGCAACGTGAGCAAAACGGTTATTTAAAATAACTCAAACTGAAATTCAAATTACATGTATAAATATGCAAATATAGAAAACTATGGCCATTGAATAAAGAATAAAAAAAAAAGGTTATTGCAACATTTATCTCACAATTCTGACTTTTATTTCTCAGAATTGCGTGATACAAACTCGCAATTGTAAGTTAAAAAGTCATAATTCTGAGATATAAACTTACGAGACATAAAGTTGCAATTCTGAAAAAATTAAGTCAAATAAAAATTCGAGAACATAATCATTTCCCCCCCTCAAATCTGGACTATAACTCACAATTGTGAGTTTATGTATCACAATTCTGTGAACAAAAAGCCAGAATTGTGAGATAAAAAAGTCGCAATAACAATAACCAATAACTATAAAAGCATCTCAATCATACTAAAACAACACAGAATAAAAGATTCAATCCTCCATAAAAAATACTTTAAAAAAGTTTGCGTAATTTTATTCAGAGGTCCAAACTGAGCAAAAATATGGAATTTTGTAGATATTTTGCAGATGATATTAATATGGCCACAAGTAAGAAGATCAAATTCTGTACATTTGTAATTATACGAAAGTTCAAATCTCAAGAAAACACTGCAACATGAGCAAAACAGTTATTTAAAATAACTCAAACTGAAATTCAAATTGCATGTATAAACATGCAAATATAAAAAAAAACTATGGCAATTGAATACAAAATAAAAAAAAGGTTATTGCGATGTTTTATCTCACAATTCTGACTTTTATTTCTCAGAATTGCATGATACAAACTCGCAATTGTAAGTTAAAAAGTCATAATTCTGAGATATAAACTCACAATTCTGAGAACATAATCTTTTTCCCCCCTCAAAACTTGACTATAATTCACAATTACGAGTTTATGTCGTAAATAAAAACTCAGAATTGTGAGATCAAAAGTCGCAATAACCAATAACTATAAAAACATCTCAATCATACTAAAACAACACCGAATAAAAGATTCAATCCTCCATAAAAACGTTTGCATAATTTTATTCAGAGGTCCAAACTGAGCACAAATATGGAATTTTGTAGATATTTTGCAGATGATATTAATATGGCCACAGTAAGAAGATCAAATTCTGTACATTTGTAATTATACTTAATTAAACATAAAAATGTAGTAGATTGTGAGAAACAAAGTTTTTAATCACGCTGATCATTTAGAGACCTTAGAAATTGAACTCATTTAATATTCTTTTTATCTAGTCATTTTGAATATATGTTTTAATGGAAATGCTGCTTTGACACACTTAGTAAATGTCTGTCTTTGAATGTTCACATTTTGCTCAAATGAATGCACATTTTGCCTTTATGTAGCAAAGCCACAATAACACAGCGTGCACTTGCAAAAAAGCAGAAGCAGCGGCAAGCAGCAAACCACAGCGGCACGCAGAGAAAGCTCTCACCTGATGATCGGAAACATTTAGTGATGCCTGCGGGAGGGAAAAACACTCAAGTGTGACACTTGATCTACGTTTTCACAATTCAATCAATTCCCAACAGACAAAAACCATGTTTTTCTAATTAAATATCCAGTTTCACTCTGAAATACGACACATTATGTGTTGCAAATGCCACTTTCTTTTTCCTAAAATTAGGTTGAACAGTTTTCTGACATGCTTATGATGGAAACAGACTTTTCTCAGATATCTTACAGACTATGTAACCGACTCTAGGCTTTGATAAGCCAAACCGCTGAACATGTTTTCCCAGAGTTCAAAGGCCTGCAGACATGTGCTGTGATTTCACGATCTTTCCCCTCTTCAGGCGTAATTAAGCTTCAGAAGAGGCTTCTCTGCTGGGGACCGTCTGTGTTAATGTGTTTGCTTTTATGATGAAGCCATTTGACAGGAAAACCCATAAAAACAAACGTATTAACAGACCGGTTTAGCAGGGGACCGGATGCGTTCCACTCGCATGTGGAAAATGACATCTATTCAATATGGAAAAATGGGTCAGGTTTTTCATCTTTAAACGCTTCCGCTCAATTTATGGGGTGCATGAATAGAGTAAATAAACGACAGGAGACTCTTTTGTGTCTTGTGTTCTGGTTGATGAACTGCACCGAACGCTCCAATGAAGAAGAAACTTTGCTCCAGCGCTGAAACCATATTTCTGCACTACACATGCATTTCCAGCTTTTTGTTGGTAGTCAGATTATATATATATATCTGTTGAATTTGGCTGATATGAGTCAGACATCATATGCTTGTCTTGCTCAAATTTGCAGCTGTCTAATTCATTGAACGGATACACTTTTCATGTGACACTGTTAAAAACCCATCAGGAACACGCTTCTCTTCTTAACAGTGAGAGTAACTCTTCTGATTCCTCAATCAGATACAATACAATTAAATACAGCCTAATGGAAATAAATATGAAAAACGAAATTATTAAACCTAAACTAAGACTCAAATGTGAAAATAATCAAATATTGTGAGGACTGCCGTAATGTAAACACGTCAATTAATTCAATTTGAATTTGAATTCAAATGTTGTGATTAGTGTTATTATCATTAACTAAAACCATTCAAAATCATTTTTAGTCATTTCAAATAAAACTAAATAACTATGATTCAAAAATGCATGTTAAAATAAAAACTAAATCAAATATAAATATTAGATGGAAAAACAAACTTAAAAATAAAATGATGCCTTGATAGAAATGTTGCCTTGGCGAGTAACTGATAGAAATAAGTTGAAGATGAAGTAACAAATTAACTGACTAAAGCTGAATAAAACTGAAAAAAATTCAAATGCACATAAATAAATTACAAAACTTAAATTTAAATCAAAATGTGAAAATATAAAACTAAAAGCTAATTCAAAATATTAGCTGTGCATTATCCAATGTTCCTGTGGCTCAGTTGTTAGAGCATTGTGTTAGCAGCGCAAGAGGTTGTGGGTTCAATTCCCAGGGAACACATGCTGACAAATATGTATAGCCTGAATGTACTGTAAGTCGCTTTGGATAAAAGCATCTGCTAAATGCATACATGTAAATGGACTAAACAGAAAATCAGTCATACCAGAGGACTCCTCAGAAAAGACCCCGTCTTTATCATCGATGTGGTCGTAGGTGATCTGTGGGATGGAGAGCGCTTGTTCTCCTCCGGGACCCAGAGAACCGTAATCACGTGTGACCTTTGGCCTCCGTTTGTACCGCTTACTCTGAGAAGACACAAGGACTTCATGAAGAAATAATTCACCTAAAATGATCAAAAACACTTACAAGGACAACTTACTCCAGCGGTCAATAATTGAGATTTGTTTTGTGCTTTTTCTTCTGCTCACCAAGGCAGCATTTATTTGATCAGAAATACAGTAAAACAGAAATAATGACTCCAGTCTTCAGTGTCACATGATCTTCATAAATCCTTCTAATATGATGACTTTCTGCTCAAGAAACATATATTATTGTTTTCAATGTTGAAAACCGTTGTTCTGCTTCACACTTCTGTGAAAGCCGTGATACACTACCATTCAAAAGTTTGGGGTAAGTAATTTTAAAAAGGAAAATAAATTAATAAGTTGATCAAGTGACAGTAAAGATTCATAATGTTACAAAAAAAATATTTAAAATAAATGTTCTTCTTTTGAACTTCCTATTCATCAATCAATGGTTTCCACACAAATATGAAGCAGCACAACTGTTTTCAATATGGGTAATAATAATAAATGTTTATTGAGCAGCAAATCAGTATATTATTATGATTTCTGAAGATCATGTGACACTGAAGACTGGAGTAATGATGCTGAAAATACAGCATATTTTTTTTGTACAATTGTACTTTTTTACTGCTTTTTTAATCAAATAAATGCAGCATTGGTGATCAGAAAAGACTTTACATAAACTCAATTATTCCAAACTGTTGACTGGTAGTGTGTCATTTTCACATGAAAAACAATAGCAAATACTCTTCAAAAGTGTTTTACGAAAAACCATACAAGTGTGGAACGACAATTTACAGTACTCGCCATTATGCTTTATTGCAAGCTCATTCAAATCACTTCACAAAGAGAAATTCTGTGACGTACGAGTCCTAAATCCCAAAACAAAGCCACGTTTAATCTCAAATGAAATCTGATAATCAGCAGCTCCAAGAAACTCTTTGTTTCTTCCGGACACGTCAAAATCCCACAGATATGAAATTCAAATTTGCCCTTTTTTGGAGAATATGCATTTTGTGAATTAATGAATTCTGCGGTGACTGAGTGAAATAATAGTCCTGTCACAGCGTGCTGCGGGGGGGAATAAATCCGGCTGTCCTGAATGAGAGGTTTATGAAGGAGAACAGTCCAGTACGTTTGGAGTCAGAGCTACACAAAGATTGTTTTGTTGTTGTTGCGCTACACAAAGGTTTTGCTCCCAGGAGAGCGGCTGCGATGACATCATCGCATTTGACTGCGTCTTTGTGCGCGGCAGACAAAGAGGGGCGGCGGGGTCAAGCGAGAAATGACTCCGTCCCATGACATCAGGTCTCACACCTAAACCTATACACCCTGATTCTTCCAGAAAAGCCCTGTGAAACCCACCGCCGTCACACAGCGCCGTTAATTAAAACCTTCAATGGTAAAACCTTCTGGATCCGTGTCAAACACACACTCGCCGTGAATGAGTCAATCGAACGCTGTCTTGGGGACGTTTAGCATCATCTGAACTTGTTCAGTTACGAGCAAATACTCTCTTTAACAAAAAACATGTTGTTTTGTGAAGAGAGAAAATACAGTGACACTACTGCTACTAATAAAACATTACCATGCTTAATACATTATCAAATATTTAACACTAAAACCAACTAATACAACTTGAAGAAATGCTTTCACTTCCTCATATTTAATTATGTCTGTCATTGAGACACTTTACAATTATCATACAATTGATTTACAATTAATAATATCAAGTCTCATCCTACTATATCACATGCTGAATATTACATCGACTATAAATGTGTCATTATGTAAGTAAAATTAGTTGTGAATATAATTTCATGTCGATAGATAATAACAACTAATAAAACTACAAACACCTTCATATAAATTATATACAAATTTAATATAAATTACCACTCAAAAGTTTGGGGTCAGTCAATTTAGTAAGTTTTTGAAAGAAGTGTCTTATGCTCACAAAGGATGCTTTTTTTGTTCTTATTCATTTATTTTAAGAAATACAATAAAATAGTAATATTGTTACATATTTTTACAATTTAAAATACCGGTTTTCTATTTGGATATATTTTAAAATATAATTTATTCCTGTGATGGCAAATCTGATTTTTCAGCAGCCATTACTCAATTTCTTCTTATTACTAATATTAAAAGAAAATGAAGTACTGCTTAATATTTTTTCGTGGATTTTCTTTTTACAGAATTATTTTTTTTAATAGAAATCTTTTTTATTACATTAGAAATGTCTTTACGGTCATTTTTTTTTACAAATGAATGCATCCTTGCTGCATTTCTTTAATAAATAAATAAATGACCACAAACTCAAAAATACCCAAAAGACAAAAATATAGTGACTGAAAGCAGCATTTAAATAAATATTTAGCTGTAATAAAGAAGGTATAAAATGCTGCACAGGAAACGACTCAAAAGAATCAGTGAATCGTTTTCTGAATCAGTTCACTTTAACTGATTCAGTAGAATAAATGAATCTTCACAACTCAACATTCTAGAAAAGCATTATTTGATTAATATTGTTATTATTATTTTAACAACATTCTATATTTATTAATCCACAGTATACTGTATTGCACATTTTATCTAAAGCTACATCTTACTCATTTATGTTATTATTTGCTTTTTCATTCTCACTAAATATTTGATATATATATATATTCTCTTGTGTTATGTTTCATTGTTTTTATTTTTTATTTTTTGTATTTAATTTTTTTTGCACTTTCCATTGACATGTCCTGACTTACATTTCACTACTGATTATACCCTGTATGATTGTGTATGTGACAAATAATAAAGAACCTTGAACCTAGAAAAGTAAATAAGCAGTTGAAGTCAAAATAAAACTCATTTTACTTCAGTAATTTGACACAGTTCAAATCAAGAGCCAACTGAATTAAATATATCTCACTTTACAGTAAAATTTTGAAAAATAGCAAAAAAAAACAGCAAGTAACCATGTGTAAAATAATCTGTTACTGGAAAAGCTAATGTCATGCTACTAAAAACAAATAGTCAGGTTATAGTCTCGCTATTTTTTACTTAGCTACTTCCCAACATTCATCTAAATTCATTTGAAACACCATCACACCCTCTACTGTTTACCCTCAGAGACCTTTACATGTGTCCTGGGAACTCAGTGAACCTATAGAATGGACTTAACACACAATAACCTCTAGAAAAATGCTTTAACCGTCTGCGGATTGCAGTGGCCCACTGTGGGACAATCGATCAGGACAATTGACAGGAAGCAACATGACAATGACCAAAACACAACACAAAAGACTTGAAAGACAAGACAGAGAGACATCCGTTTGCAGACGTGGGAAGGGAGCAGGGAGCGGTTCTCCTCACCAGTCGTCTGAAGTTGCCCGGGCTGGAGTTTTCCGGGTTTATGATGGGGATGTAGTCACCCGTCAACACGTACATCTTCCACGTGGCCGTACAGCTGCCGGACTTCTCGCAGGCGTAGCATCTCCACAGAGTCTGAACATGGGACAGAGTTATTTATGGTATGTTAAGGAAGAAATGTCTACGGTGTTGTGGCTTTAGCTGTCATTTGTCACCTGTATTAGAGAGGCTGCGGCTGGAATCTGCCGGTTAAAATGTTTCTGCCTCTGTTTCTGCTGGACTTTAAGAGCAAAACCAGATCCCAGAATGCCCTGCACACAGAGGAAGACAGCTCAAGTGTTCAGTTACCACAAAATAAATCAACGACATGGAAAAACTCACACTTATTGCATTCATTTTATCGTTTTATTATTAAAATTACTTTGGTACTGATACAAAATGTGAATGAATAATATAGGCCAAATAAAAAACACAATACAATATAAATATATTTATATAAATTATTTAACATTATATTTATACTAAACATTATTTACTTTATATTAATTTAAAACTATATATAGTTTAGAATTTATTATAACTATATATAATCGTATATACTTCTATTATAATTTATATAATACATTTATATGAATTGTAAATTATGTTTGAAATTATGTATATTCTAAATATGTATTTTTAGATATTTTAAATTAATTATATATATATATATAATTTAGAACTTATTATAATTGTTTGTAATGTATCTATATATATATATATATACAGTATACAATATATTACTATAACATTTCTATATTAAATAATATATTACAATTAAAATTAACAATATATTATATTTTATTTTAAATTATAATAAAAAAGTTATTCATATTATATATATATATATATATATATATATATATATATATATATATATATATGTATATATGTGCTATAAATCACATAAACCATGCTATTTATTAATTTGATATAAAGAATTATATGAACTGCAGTAGTTCTGATTTGTTGGAATTGTGCTTAAGCCTAATGTTGCAGATGCATGTTATATAATGTGTAACATGAGGACCGCGGACCCCTGAGGCCCCTGGAGGCCCTATCACTCTTAAATGGACCACATTAACCCTGGACCCCATTACTGGAGGGCCTCTATAGGAAAACACTGCCCCGGGGCGCCAGACAAGCTCAGATAATGTGTGTGTGTGTGTGTGTGTGTGTGTGTGTGTGTGTGTGTGTGTGTGTGTGTGTGTGTGTGTGTGTGTGTGTGTGTGTGTGTGTGTGTGTGTGTGTGTGTGTGTGTGTGTGTGTGTGTGTGTGTGTGTGTGTCTGTGTCTGTGTCTGTGTCTGTGTCTGTGTCTGTGTCTCTGTGTGTCTCTGTGTGTGTCTGTGTGTGTCTGTGTGTGTCTGTGTGTGTGTGTGTGTGTCTGTGTCTGTGTGTCTCTGTGTGTGTGTCTCTGTGTCTGTGTGTGTGTGTGTGTGTGTGTGTGTGTGTGCGTGTGCGTGTGCGTGGGTGTATGTGTGTGTGTCAGTGTGTTTACCGCAGGCAGAGCGAAGAAGGAGATCGCGAACACGCTAAAGCAGGAGGCGATGGCCTTCCCAATCCACGTCTGAGGGACTTTGTCTCCATAGCCTATCGTAGTCACCGTAACCTAAGAGAAAACCAGAGTTTGGGATTCACATGAGTCATTATAGTAGTGTTTTCAAAGATGTGAGAAAAGAGACAACACCTGGAAACCTCTCAGAACACCCTAACAACCATTGCTCTAAGAGGACTATAGCAACACATGAAATAAAATAAAAATATTATAAACTGTAAAGAAATGAGATTAAAACAAACAGAACACACTGGCAACTAGACCGATAGTGGATTTTACCGATACCTAGATTGGACCACACTGACGAAACCGATTAATCAACCGATAGTTTTTAAAATGGATACTGATCGAAAACTAAAATAGTACTCTACTATTTAAATTAAAAAAGTACTGAACCATACTTTTATAAATTAATTTAAATATTAATTATTATACTGATCATTAAAGTTAGTTTATAATTTAAAAACTAATGTTTACTTTAAAATAAAAATAAATATTAGTGATAGTTAATGTTGAAATTAACACACTCTGACAAGGAACAACACTTATACAGCTTTCATTCATCTTAATGTTACAAATGGACTTCATTTCATTTCAATAGTCATGCTAAAGATGGCTATCTTTAAATATCTACACAAAAGCCATAGCTATTACATACAGATATTGTATGTGTACTCTCACACTTATTTGCTTCTATTTTAGATGATCTAATCAAAATAACAAAATATGTTAGTCACACAAATCACAGAAAAAACAAGAGAAAGAGAAAGCACAATCTATATTACAGATCTCTATATGAAGCATACAGCCTTTATCACAATACACAAAATGAAAAATGCACAATACACAATCTTACAGCCCAGAGTAAAGTCTTTATGTACATTAACAACGATCTTGGGACAAATTGAATGTAATTTAATGGAAAACTCTGTGACGCAGCAGGATTTTTTGTCGACTGCATTTAAATCCGCATCTAAATGTTCCAGCACTGTGCAGCACACAGTGTCACGTGTCAAAACAAACAATCAGTGATTTCTGCCTCTAGAGACTGCTCTCGTGCTGTATATAATGACAGAAGACCCTTCTCAGCCGCTCCAGCTATGGACACAACCTGGATGGATTTTTGCTGATAGCCGATAGTTTCAGGAATCAACTATTGGTGCCGATTAATCAGCAAAACCGATACATTGGTCTCTACAGGCAACCAAATAGCAATGCTCTGGCAACCTATAAGACCTTGGCGGCTAGTTTAGCTTGGGCAAACACCATTTGTTTGTTTTTACCCGAAACTGTAAAATTCTAGTTTTTACGTCCATCTTGACCAAACCAGAATAGACATTACAGCTACACCGTTTATTTTATGGAGGCACCAAATACACATCAAATCAAAAACGTATCTATGGAAATAGCAGACGTGTACTTAAGGATTTCTGAGTATGTCTTCTAAGACGTCTATTGAAGTTCATCCTCGGTTAATTTTTCCTCTAATCCAGCACAAAACGTGGGGTTTCAGCTAACACAGGAAAACAAACAGGCCTGTAGCGGCACGTGAAAGCGTAGGGCTATTCGAGAGGGCTTTCTCGTGATGAGATGTGTTTGTGTTCTTCCCATTCAAGATGGACAAAAAGAGCTAAAGCAGGACGAGGCTTTAAACAAGTGCTTCGGGTGGCGAGAGGGTTTAATCCCACCACTGAACATCCAAAAGACCACAAAGGCCGCTTCAAGCGGGAGTCCACAGTCGCTGGGATTCCCCAGACTGTGTGTGTGTGTGTGTGTGTGTGTGTGTGTGTGTGTGTGTGACTTCAACCCCTAATATTCTCCAGCCAAGTGATTCACGTCGAGTTATTGAGTCACAGAGTTCAGTCGAAGCTCTACGTGTGTGGCAAAACCAAAGCTAACATCTCTGTGTGTGTGTGTGTGTGTGTGGTATTCCAAGAGTGTGGGCTGAGATTAAAGCACTAGTTTTTTTCCATCTCGTCTTTAATCTTACTAAGTGTATCTGCTCACTGCTTTTCTTCTTTTTCAATCAAGATTGAGATTTGTGCTTTCTGACATGTAAAAGAGCGACTGGTTAAATATAGCTACTTGAATATTGTGTATATTTTTGCATGAGTGGAACGCTGTATTAATCAATTAGCATCAAACACAAGATCTATCTGTTTTATAATCGTAAATACTAGGGGTGTAACAGTACACAAATATGACAGTTCGGTACGTACCTCGGTTTTAACTAGAGGTGTAACGATTCATCGATATGGATCGATATATGGATAAGATGTATGACGATGCATCGATGCCACGCGTAAAATATCGATATCTGAAGTATAAAAAGGCACCTTTATTTTGGCACAGTCCACATTTTCATATAATGTCCGTCTATGCAATACCACCAACGCGTCCATTCTCGTTCAATCTCACGTATCAGACTCGATATAAGGACAGCCCGAAGGCACGCTCGGGATTGTTGGTGGAACAGTCGAGCGCTGTGTGAGAAGTTTTCCGCGCACACATCTGAAGCGCACGCACACAGACACATCTGAAGCGTGCACACACACACACACACACACACCTGAAGCGCACGCACAAAGACAGCTGCGTCAACTCTGCGTGAATACTGAATTGAGCTCTCCTCCGCTTTTATGTGAATGGATGAATAAATTCAGACAAAACTACATCAAAATGTATGTTTTGGCTAATATCCTTGTAAACCGTAGGTTAAGAAAAGCATGTGTCTTAATGTAAACAGTGGAGAAAGAAAAGGCATGTGTCTCAGTGTATTAAATATGTGCTTTTGTTCTTAAAGTGAAAGAAAACTAATAATAAATAGAAAAATACAAGTGCTCACTGCTCCTGACTAAATAACCTTTGTAACATCAAAAACTATTCATTTATAGGATAATGTATACAGTGAATACTATGCAGTTATTTTACATTTGATTATTACATTTCTGTAGCGTACCTGAAAATGTATTTTAGACTGAGCTGAAAAACCTGAAAAGCACTGTTTATTGAACTCGTGTATGTCTTCTATTGTATTTATTTTCTGCTATTGCTTGTAATTTGGTTATCTGTAGAAAAGATGTTTAGCACTGAGCCCATAGCAGCATTTTTAGATTTATGTTCATGTTATATATTTTTGGTTGCATTTGTGAGTTAATAAAAGTAGATGTTTGTTTAAAATATGTATATAATATCATAATATCGATATATCGATCGATATACTCCAGTATCGAATCGAATCATAATCGTATCGTAGAATTTTTTAAGGTATCGGCAAATATCGTATCGCTGGGTATGAGAACCGATATCGTATCGAATCGTGACGAACCATCCGATTTACACCCCTAGTGTCACGGTTCGGTATGATTTCGGGTACAGCAGGGGGAAAAACTTTATTTTATTTATTTATTTTTAAATAATCAGTCGCTAACTGAACATGTTGCTCTTTCTTTAAATACATTCAGTTATAGTTTACATTGTCTTAGTTATACAAATCTACCTCTCTTATGCTTAAAACTATAGGGAGCCCTTTTACATTATAAGGTTATAATTAGGCCTAACAACTTAACCCAGACTTAAATTTAATTACTATTTATTTTTAAATAGCCTAGATGATCAACAACCAACTTTAAAAATAAATTGTATGCAAACTGCACATAATGCAGTTTTTAAACTAACTTATAAATAATAACATTTCTAGGTTATTTGTTAAAATATATTCAATTACACACTGGCTGTCATAACATGTTTAATTACTGATTAATTTAAACATACATTAAATAATTAAGACAAACAGGTTTAGTAAAAGCTAGACTTCATTTCTCTAGTGAACTAACAAGCTGTGGACGCTGATGACTTGCTGAGGTAAATGAAATGCTACGTGACATTTTCTTTCCACAATGTTTTGTTGAGCGATTACACGAGGCATGAGATGTTCAGACATGTTTATTCACGTTAAACTAGTAGTACAGAGGAAGCACAAGTCTGCGGCGTCACGGCTCAGAACACGGGATCAGACACGGGATCAGACACGGGATCAGACACGGGATCAGACACGGGATCGTGGCCGCTCGAGTCAGTGCTTGTGTTGGGTTTCTACTAGAAGCGGCTCTCCGAGGCGTTTATACAGCGATCTGTCAAGCCACATCCAAGACTGTCAAAACATCATTCATTATTTGAATTTTCTGGAAAAAAATACTGTATTTGATTCGATATACACGCGTATACCGGTTCAAATACGGTTCGAATACGTGTACCGTTACACTCCTAGTAAATACACTAGCAGGCAAACATTTGGATCCATTTACTCCACTAATTGTTCTGTTAATAACTTATATTTGACTTTTTTAAGCTGACAAAGCATGCTTAGTTTTGTAGTCTCCAAACTGTTGACCACTAAAGGTCTTTAAGAAATCATTTAAGCTTCTAGAAAGTTTTTTTTTAAACATTTGAAAAGTTTTATTATGCACAAAAAATACATTCATCTGCCGTCTTAAAAGAAAACAAGAGGCCAGAGGAAACAGCAGCAGCTTTGTTAAGTCAGCGAGGAGCGGTTATGATTCATGTCGTTTCATCATACGGCTCTGGATGTGTCACACCAGCTGTGGTCTGCACCTGCAACTCCAGAAAGAAAAACACAGACCAGAAACCAAATCCCAATTCGATTGTTTCTCTGTAACTATGAGATTGAGAACAAGAGACGTCTGCTTACATCTGATGCTTTGCAGATGTTTCTCCTGAGAAATATTCTCAGAGTTTCAGAAAAGACCTCAAGGTCTCAAATATGACTCACATTTGCACAAGTTCTCAAGATGATCTCAACATGCTATCCACATTCATTGTATACCACTATAATCTTACTATATAACAATTATTGACCGAGTCGTTTTATATTCTTTAAGGAGTAGCATCTGAGATAGAGGTCGACCGATTGATTGGCCGGCCGAACAATCGGCCGATTTTTTATTTTTTTATTAATTGGCATCGGCCGATTGTGCTGCAAATGAGGCGGATTAATATACAGGCGTGTCTGCAAGCAACACATGACGTAATGCTGCCTCGTGCGGCAAGCAGATTGCCCTTCCACTGGCACAACGGATAACCCTGTGATGCCCCCCTCTGCCTGCTAACATTTTGAAGAGAGAACTACCTGGTAACTCCCCAAGAAAACGGTAAGACTTAAGTTCTTATCCTTCGTTCTTAATCTAGCCTTGTATTTCATTGGTTAAATATGACGCTACTTTTGGAGAGAGAATGTGAGTAACTTGTTTTGGGCTGAAACGGTTTCTCGAGTAACTCGAGTAACTGGAATACAAAAAAATCATCGAGGCAAATTACGTGCTTCGAAGAATCGTTTTGTCCATTTACTAAGGATGCACTGAATTTTTGGCAGCCGAAAATATATGCCACACCACACAGGGCCGGCTCTAGGAATGGGCAGGGGTGGGCTAAGCCCACCCAAATGTCTGTCTTGCCCACCCAATCAGAATGTAGGTAAAGACAGCGTGACTCATTTTTACGATTTGTGTATTGATTAAAAGCAATCTGAGGCGGGCTCTGTGTTGAGAAGTTCTAGTAAGGGCTGTAGAATGCCCCGACCAATCACAAAATAACACCATTAAAATTGCAGTATTTTGATTGGCTGAAAGCGATAAAGAGCATAAAAAAGTCATAGAATTTGCGTGTAAATGCAATGCATAGATTTTTGGTGCCTATAAAGAAGCCTAGTGGCTTCAGCAGCAGTGACCATGGTGTGGCTGCTGTTGCTTCACAAACTCCAACTTCCCCAGCTCCCGCTTCAGAAACACGTCCGACTCCTTCCACCTCAGTCCCCCAAAATCTGTATAATATAAATGTTATAAAAATATCTATCTATCTATCTATCTATCTATCTATCTATCCAGAGTAGATACCAAAGTGTAAAAATACTGTATGATATAAATATTATAAAAAAATATCTATCTACTACCACCACAACCCCTCAACAACAATTGACCACCCAGGATATCTGTCCGCCCACCTATTTATAGCTGGCAAGAACCAGGCCTGACACCACACCACCCAGCAGTGTTCAGGTTTCCCCTCCCACTCAGCCATTCAATATTTCTCTATATTCTGCTCAGTTACCGCTCATGCTCACCGGAAAAGCTAAGTCCGCTCAAATAACGCCACCGACAATAAATGTCTATGTAAAGTTAGTATACTTGTTGCTGTTTGCAGTAGCGCTGCTGTGCTGTGACATGCTGTGGTACAGCTGATCTCCTTCACTGATCTGCTCCCCGCTGTGCTCTGCTCACATGCGCTGATAATACAGCTTTGCCACGTCTTGTTTTTTAAATGCAAAAACACATTCTCTGTGAATAGCCGCTTAGGACGCAACGCAGCTCGCGTGCATGAAGTGCCATCTATTTCCCTAAGCAACCACAGGTCCGATTTTCTGAGCACAGAATGAGAGCTTATTAAATCATGAACACGATTATTAATCTTTGTTAAATAATTATTATTTTATTTTAGTACATTTTTCAGTTACTGTTGTTAGTTTCATTTAGTTTTAGTTTTTCATTTATTTAGACATTGTAATTGTATTTTAGTTTACGAAAAAAAAAATTGACCAATAGTTTTAGTCTAATAAATAACCTGAGAAAAAAACCTGGTAATCTCACATGTGTAAACTTAAAATTTTCATAAGGAGATCTCAATATCTCAAATGTCTCAGTGCTTAATATGACCTCAGTATGATGCAATTAAATGCCACTATACTATACTTACTGTATGACAATTAATGACTCAGTTGTGTCTTGTTTTATTTTCATTAAAGAGAAACATCTGAGACAAAGTTAATATGTAAATAAAAAGCACGTTTCACCATTAAATCCACAATAAAGCGGTCCTCTGATATAATTCCCTGTCCAATTTTTTCCTTTCCAAGTTCAAGTCAAAGCGAGATGATCCCCATCAAAATGAGATCTCTTTAAAGTCTCAATGATTTTTCTAATACAATGAAATAAGGGGAGAGAAACATCTGCTTACATTACCTGAGAAAAAGACCCCAGTAATCGTACATAAGCAAGCTTGAGAGTTTCAGAAGAGATCTCAATGCCTTTAACAGTGCTCAATATGATCTCAACATGTTATACCACTATATTCTTACTGTAGGACAATTATTGACTCAGTCGTGTCTGGTTCTATTGAGAAGAAAAGTCTGAGACAAAGTGAATATGTAAATAAAGCACGTTGGGGGTCACCATTAAATCCACAATAAAGCGGTCCTCGGATATAATTCCCTGTGCAATTTTTTCCTTTCCAAGTTCAAGTCGATTCCATCTATAACTCCTCCCTTCAATCTTACATTTTATGGACTTCACAGAGACAAAAGCGAGACGACCCCCATCGAGGGTTTCTCAATGCCACCTCCTCCACACAAACAAAGGCTTTTGTCCGGGACTTGAGAGCCGACGGGTGGCCATACGCTTTCTGACCCTCTTCACGGAGAGGTAGAGCCTCTGCAATTAAAGGTTTAATTAACGGATCCGACACTTTACAGCACAGAGAAGAAAGCTCTTTGAGCGAAAGGTGAAAGGGACATTGACCGAGCTTTTGTGGCTCTCAGATTCCCTGTACAGCCGTACGATTGGTTTCTCATTACGGTTCACACTAAATTCAGCTTTTTAATGAACTGCACTGGAAACTTCATCCAGGACCGATTCCAACAGCCTTTCGAGTGGGTAGCTGGATGTTTTATGACCCTCTTTTCTCGTGTAGTTTGCAATGCGCCAGAACAAAGAAAATCACTGGACATTTAAACGCATTTTAGAGCCTCAATTAAAGTTTCTGTTGTGGATATAAACATTCCCACCATCCCAAAGAAATACCCCGAAACTCACCAGACAGACCAGATGTCAAATATAAGCTATTTGAGACACAAAATACATTATTGTTCAACTAACACCGACATATAACAACCCATGAACCATCCACACTGAGGCCCTTTTCTGAAACCTGCTACGCTCCCAAAGTAAGCATTTCAGGTACATGACTGACATAAAAGCAGCATAAGAATACAATATAAGGTATATAATACTAGCCAAATTCTGAGGCATCATCACCAGTATCCTTTGTGGAGAATGCAATCCCACAATGCATCATGTGGTGGAGAACGCGGGCACAAGTTATAAACATACTTGATATACATTCAAACTTGAAAGTTCTCTACAGTCAAGAAACATCATGATGAAATTAACTGCCGATTAGCTTGTGTACGAGGTCACGCCAGATCTCCAGAGGATTTCTAGATCGATTTGAATTATGTAAAAACCACAAACACACCTAACATTGAATAACTCAAATGATTTATGGTAGACTGATGTGAATAGCAGTACTCCAAGGTCGTTGAACAGACCAACCAGCTTAACCAGCAAGACGTCCTTAGTCAATCGTCAATGGAAACTGGTCTAAGCTGGTCTTGTGAGCAAGGTGTTTCTCTGCTTGTCAACTCCTATAACTCAAGTTTTCAAAGAAGAAGAATAAACTCACCACACCCCACCACAGAGCATCAGCATAGCTAGAAAACCCCGTCTTCCCCTCCTCGTCTCACTGCGTCTTTCTCCGCCAGATACACAAAATATGACGAGAAGATCAGACCCAGGAACCCGATGTACAGCGTGGTGATCAGCTCCTGAACCGGGGGAAATAGTTCGTTAATAATCAACACAGATGAACCATTTCCAAGACTTTAGATCAAACTTTATATAAACATAAATTAATAAGTGTGTATTTGGCATCAGGTGACAATTATTGCCATTATTTTAGCAATGTCCTAAGATCTTAGATGTGCCGGGTCAACATTTATCATGTTTTCTTAAACAGTCCTGTGGTGAGACAAATAAATTTTTTAAAGTACAAATATTCCATGTAATCTCCAAATGAATAAAATTTTGTTGTTTTTTTAAATGCAAAATAAATAAATAAATAAACCTTTCACAAATAAAAGAAAAAAATGAATGAATAAATGTAAACAATAAAATAAATAAATAAAGATAAGTATAACATGTAGGATGTTTTTTAATCTCTTAAAAATTCACTTTCACTTTCTCTTGAGTTCCTGATTATTTCAAGGATCTTCATTATTTTAGTGATCTGACTCATTTTTCTTATACATATCTTAACAATATCGTATTACACATTTATTTTATTTATTTATAGATAACAAGTCCAAAGGAATACAAATCTGATGACAAAATTTGTATACATTTTTGGTGTAATATATCAATTCATGACATGCATGAAAATCTAAGTTAATCTAAAACGGGAATTTATTGTATTAATTTTTCTAATTTGTACATTTGGTGCATTGTACATCTAGTACTTTGATGTTTTTTTTGCAATATGCTATACAAATTCAAGTATAGGATTAAAATCTAAATAAAAAGGACTTTGAATAAATGTAGTTTATTGTACTTTTGTTTTTTGGACTCAGTCCAATAGAGTAAAAATCTGACAAAATTGTTATACATTTTTCAGTGCAATATATAAATTCACGACTTTTAGGACTTTTAAATATTTCTATTTAGTTATTTAGTCAGTTATTTAGTCCAAAGGAATGAAAACTTGATGGCACAAATTGTATAAATGTTTTGGTACATCTTTGGTGCAATATATAAATTCATGACTTATATGAAAATCTAAGTGAAACATTGGACTTTTAAATATTTATATTTAGTTAGTTAGTCCAAAGGAATGAAAACCTGATGGCACAAATTGCTTTGGTACATCTTTGGTGCCATATACAAACTCAAGACTACGATGAAAATCCAAGTAAAATGCATTTTTAAGCTGGTTGAAATGAACATAGTTTATGTGGCGAATGCCATGGAGTATAAAAGCACCTTATAAGGCAAACCTTCCCTAAGCCCAAGGGTGCATGTGAATGAATCAGCCCAATCACACCTGATCCGCTGAGAACTTCAGCCCTTTCATAAGACGTGCGTCAAAGCTGAAGCGATTGAGAAAATGTGTGTGACGTGATGCATAAAGCCTTAGATCACTGAAACGGCAGCTCTCCGCTTAGATTATCATAAAGTGAAATCATGAGGCCATATTTGGAGAGAAATCTGAGGTTGGTTGTGCCAGACATTAGCTATTAGATTTGATGAAATCAGTGGGTTTTATTATACCGTTAAGTATTAAGGTGAATATTACAGTCAAGGCCTGACGGCGTAAATCAAGCGCACCTGCCGATGAATAAAAACCACTGATCCCAGAAGCCTCCACGTTCCACCCTGACGGTCCACATGCAGCATTCGCAAGATCTGGAGGAAACGGATCCCTCTGCATTCAAGGAAAGATACTACAATAAACATCAGGGAAGTATCATCACTGGCTGTTCAGCACACGTGGATGATGATGATGATGCTTCTGTCGGTCATGTACCTGATTGCAGACGTGGCGAACACTTGTCCATTAGACCCAACGCTCAGAACCACGACAGAGGCGACGACCACTATCAGATCTGTGTCACGAACAAAACAAGAGATCAAACTCACTCGTACACTAACTTATATACCACTATCTTGATTAAAACATGGCAAATAATACATACTTTAGTCTGTAAATCTGACAAACGTTTCAGTGAAGTGAAATAATGACATCATAACGGTGAAAGAAAACATTTTGATGCTAAATTTATTAATAAAATACGTCTGATGTAACATGGTTATTAAAATATACACTGCATCGTAATCTACTGATTTCATTCTTATTTATCTGTCTGTTTATTTACTTGTTGATCACTGCAAATAAATTAATAAATACTTTAGTCTGTAAATATGACTTTTCTATTGAAGTGAAAATAATGACATTAAGGTGAAAGACTCTTTGTTTGTTTGTATTAACGCTTATTTTATTTTAACTAATTAGTTTATTTACTTTATTCATGCAGTAATAATTTTGTTTTGTTTATTATATATTATTTATTTATTTTTTGTTAATTTGCATGCAGTTTATGTGGCATATTAATTTAGAGATTACATGAACAAATATTTCATTGTAGTGAAAATATTAGCATTAAAGTGAAAGAAAATAGTTTTTGATATATTTTAGTATAAAATATATACTAAATTAAAAAAACATTTTGTTACTAGAAATAAAATAAATGTGAACAGATAAAAAATCCTTAAACTTATTTTATTTTAGCTATAAAACTACATAAACATATATAAATCTATATAACGTATATTTAAAATGAAAAATAAATAAAAGAAATGACAAAAACACACAACAAAATTTCTAAAACTTTAAGAGAGATTCTAATGAAAATTAAACACATAAAAAACGAGTTCTATTAATTAACTATTATAATAAAAAATTAGTTTCTCAATTATACTAAAATAATACTGGAGACAACCAGATAACCATTCTTTCAAATCAAATCAAATAATTAGTATTGAAATTAAGATAGATTGTCAGTGTGAGGAATGAACCTGAAGTATATAATTCATTCAAGCAGATACCTATAATGGAGATGGGTTTCCTGATGAACCGCAGACGGCCTTTAATACCCACGTATTTGCTCCGACAGCCGGCCGACCACAGCCGGACCACGTACTCCGTCCCAAAAAACACCACCAGCACGATCTCCTGCCAAGCAGAAAGAAACAGCTGGATCCTTGTATGCATATATGTGTTTCTAAACTCTATCCCAGAGGATCTGGCTTGGTCTGAATCAATGACACATGTGGAGGAGCCGGGCAGTACACACTGATCTGTAGCTCTTCTGTGACCTCTCATGACCTCTCATCTGACCCCGAGCGGCTCACGGGTCTCTGGCCTGGCTGCAGTTTGCTTACACAAGTCAAAAAAGTGCTATAGTCTACTAGCAGAAACATACAACCTGTGAGAAAGCCTTTTCACAAAAATATCCAGAGGGAGATTTCAGCGCTCAATAAATGTGGAGCAGCTCAGATCACTTGATGAGAAATAAAATCAAGTTTTAAATAAATTAACATGTATAACTAAAACAAATAATTCAAATAAAATAAATATTAACTGAAATTAAAAAAATTATCTTAAACTTAATTGTTGAAATACTAGTTGTACTAGTCACTTGTTGTCCAGTAAGAGTTCGGAGCTATATACATGAATGTGAAACAGCTCAGATACAAATGAGTCACTGTTAAAATAGAATTACAAATAAAATAACATAGAAAATGTCTTGACTGGGTAATAATAAAATAAAATAATTAAACTAAATTAAAGGAAGTCTCTTAGCTGGAGACATAATGGAGTTCCCAGTTCCCAACTTTTTTTTTTTTTTTAAAAAATATTTTAATAAAATAATTTAAATTGTGTGTTTTGTGATCTTAGGTTTGTACTTTTCAGAGGATTTAAAAAAAAAGAGATACAAATTAAATTTTTTCAAAGTAATAAAACCAGACACAAATGAGTCAATATCTGTTCTCCAGTAAAGAGCTTTTTCCAGAAAGAGATTTATATTTGACCGTTTGTTGAGAAACTTTTGATTGTAGATCTTTGTGTATTATCTCTCACACAGTATAAATAGACACACACTCGCTCGTGTCATGCAGGCCATGAAGTAGTGTGTCTGGACGCTGTTCAAAGCCCCACAGGTGTCTCCAGGTGTGGATGTACTGACAGAAACACAAACTACTCAATCAGTCATATATCTGACAAGCCCTGTCCATGAACTCAACATCAGCTCAACTGAGAGATGACACTGCCATCCAGTGAGAGAATACAGTACTGCACTGAAATATCACCTGCAGCGCAAGCAAATGATACAATACCCTTTTACTTTAATAATAAATAGCTCCATGTGTGCATGCTATTCAATAAATAAATCAATGAAAAATACATACATATATTTCATTGTAGCAATAAAGCATCTGTCTTGGTACTTTCTGCTGAGGTAAGAAATAAATATATATGAAATAAAAATAAAGCATTTGTCTTCGCTGGGAACAAAAACTATAAACCACAAGCACTTGGTGTTTTCTGTTGAGGTAAAATAAAACAATAAAATAAAATAAAATAAAAGGTATCTGTCTTAGATAATAAAGTATTTGTCTTGGAATTTTCTGCTAAGTTAAAAAATAAAAATAATAATAATAATTAAATAAATAACAATTAAACATCTGTCTCAGCTAGAAAAAATATATAAACCACAAGCACTCGCTGTTTTCTGTTGAAGTAAAAATAAAAAATTAAAATTAAAAATAAAATAAGACTATCTGTCTAAGCTGGGCAATAAACAAACAACAAGCATGATTCTGCTCTATTAGTATTCATTTTATATAAGGGGTGTGTGATATTTATTGTGTATGAAAATATAAATAAATAAATAAGTATCTGTCTTAGCTGGGCAATATCTATAAACAACAAGCACTTGGTGTTTTCTGTTAGAGGTAAAAACAAAATAAGATTAAATAAATAAATAAATAAATAAATAGTAAAAAAATGTTTTTAAATAAATACTTTTAATAAAAGTAAATGAATAGTTTTAATTCTATATAAGGGGTGTGTGATATGTAGTGCATGATAATATCATAAACAAATAATCAATCAATCAATCAATACAAAATAAATAAATATAATTACAGCATTAATTGTCTTAGCTGGGTAATAAATATAAACATCAAGCAATTAGTATTTTCTGATGAGGTAAAAATAATGAACTAATCAAACAAAATAAAATAAAATACACTGGGCATAAAAAATAAAAGTAATAAATAGAAGGAATGTGATATGACGCTTACCATCCAGAAGAGCGATCCTGTGGCGAAGTCTGCGTACTGCTCGATGGTGGACAGGACGCTGAATATCAGACAGACTAGGACCATGAGGAACCTGCATGAGGAACACACAGGTGCATCTCTTTCAGTTATTGATCTGACCACATCATTCTCTGTTCCCATCAAAACAGCATCAGAGCCTGGTGAAGACTTCTGCAGGCAACACTGGCATTATGACCCTCCTCACAAATCATCTCAATTCACTAAGTAGGTATGGGTCAATACGGCAGTTATCACGAGAAAATGCAATAATACTCAACACTTTGTCACTGTTTGTATACGCATATAACTAAATGTCTTGCTTTAATATTCAGTATACATTTTAAGTTTACACATTCAAACACTCGCTTGCACTCTTTGCAACTGGAAAAGTAAAAAAAAAAAAAAATACTGTTATAAACTCCTCTAACGTAAGGGCTAGCTATCAAGTAATCCTGCATGCCAAAATAAAATAAAATTAAATAAAATAATAAAAATAAATAAAAATAAATAAAATTAAATTAAATTAAATTAAATAAAATTAAATAAAATAAAATTAAATAAAATTAAATAAAATTAAATAAAATTAAATAAAATTAAATTAAATAAAATTAAATAAAATAAAACAGTAGATGTCTTGGCAAGGGTAAAAAGTCAAACAAACACTTGGTATTTTTTGCTGGGGTAAAAATTTTATTATATTAAATTAAAATAAAATAAAATAAAATAAAATACAATTAATAATTAAATAAAACAACTTTTAAAATAGAAAATAATTTCTCATCTTGTGAAATGCTCACCATCATGACGAGAGATTGTGAAATGCTATATAAATACATTTGACTTGCACTGATTTGTCTTTAATTCCATCCTGCCACATTCAAAGAGATGTTAAAAATGAAGCTAAAATGAAAAACCTTCGCTCCCTTTCCTTAACTTTGCTCTCTTTTCCCTAAACTCTCACCGTCTGGCTAGAATTTGCTCTGAACAATACTTACAAGCACTTCCTTTTTCTGTTTGCCTCTTTATAATGTATTGCTTATTGTATTCCTCAACTGTAAGTCGCTTTGGATAAAAGCGTCTGCTAAATGAATAAATGTAAATGAATCAAAATCACATCAGCAAAACACCGCCACACTAATTACTTAGGACGTCCTTCATCTACTAGTCATTCAGAAAAGCCACAGACTAGTGATGGTCTTGAACATCCCTAGACAGAACAGTGTTTCTGAAACGAGTATGTTGTTAGTGTGTGTAAGGATTCCCACACACAGAGGACAGATGGGAGAGAGTTTAACCACATGAGAGATTACACACACTAGCACAAACACGCACACACTCTCCTTTCAACTCAAAAAGACAAACACACAATGTGACTCACACAGCAGTCCGAGATCAAAAGTCACGTGTATTACAAAAGATAAAGCAGCAAAGGCGTTCTGGAGTTACATCAGGTCCAGATGTGCGCTGACCTGGAGAGTTCGAGCGGCTCCAGTCTGTTGTGACTGATGTGTCTCCTAACATTTAGTCATTTAGCAGACGCGTTTATCCAGTGACTTACACATGAGGAGAATAGAAGCAATCAAACTCTACAAAAGAGCTATAACAAGTCTCAGTTAAGCTAACACACATTGCAAGTTATTTTTATTATGTAATAAATAGTGCTGTCAAATGATTAATCACAATTAATCGAATCCAAAATAAAGTGTGTGTAAAATTCAATATTTTCTCAATCACTTCAAACTTTTTAATTAATTAATATATATATAAATTAACTTAAAAAAGTTTGAAGTGATTGAGAAAATATTGAATTTTATAATTTTTAATTATTTACTTTATACTTATATATTTACTTATATTATATGTTTTAAGTGTGTATACAGTATACGTGTGTGTGTGTGTGTGTGTGTGTGTGTGTCTGTGTCTGTGTCTGTGTGTGTGTGTGTGTGTGTGTGTGTGTGTGTGTGTGTGTGTGTGTGTGTGTGTGTGTGTGTGTGTGTGTGTGTGTGTGTGTATATATATATACACTGTGAAAAGTGATTTTAACTTAACTTTAAAAAATTGAGGAAACCCGTCGCCCTAAAATTATTAAGTAAATAATATTTAAACATAATAATTTGACTGAACTGTTAAGCTCACTTAACTTTTTACTTTTAATTATTATTTACTTAATTTTAAGGCAACGGGTTTCCTCAAAAAAGTGAGTGTGTACTGTATATTTATTATGTATTTATAAATACACACACATACAGAATATTTAGAAAATATTTACATGTATATATTTATATAATTGATATTACATATAAACATATTTAATATAGAAATATAACTTCTCATGTAGCAGAAGAACCGCTTCTCAATATTATTAACTCCTCGTTATCTTTAGGTCACGTCCCAAAACCATTCAAGCTGACGTTATTAAGCCTCTTTTACTCATTTCTACTTCTTACCCTGGAATTGCCCCCCCAAACCCGGTCTCTTCGGTCTCTGGTCTTTTAGCACCGTCTGTATAAATCTGTAGATTCTCGATATTTTCCTCCTACTCGATTGTTAAATATGCTTTTCACATGAACTTCTTCCTTAGCTTTTCTTTTCTCCTCAAGCACATACCAGCCGTGGCGGCGCCCTCCCTGAACCACACACACAAAAATGATTTGCGCTGCGCGCTCCCGAGGTTCAGATCTGAATCAAATGATTTGCGCTGCGCGCTCCCGAGGTTCAGATCTGAATCAAATGATTTGCGCTGCGCGCTCCCGAAGTTCAGATCTGAATCAATTGATTTGCGCTGCGCGCTCCCGAAGTTCAGATCTGAATCAATTGATTTGCGCTGCGCGCTCCCGAAGTTCCCGAGCAAAATAAAATCAACCTTATTGTCGAACAGAACAAATATTTTAATTATTATGAAAATAAAAATGTATTTAAAAAAAAAATCAACTGTAAAATACAGAAAAACTATTTCAATTATTGTTAAATTAACTTTGTTTCAAAGAAACATTGTAAAAATGCAGAACATTTTCTCAAATATTTATATTATTAAAATAATATATATATATATATATATATATATATATATATATATATATATATATATTATATCATTATACAGAATAAATATTTAAATCATCTAAATAATATTTTTAAACAAATCTAATTTGTCAAAAAAAGAAACAAATATTTCAATATTTATATAATTATTAAATACATATGTATTTAAAAAACTTTCAAATGCAGACAAAATTATTAAAAATAATAAAATATAAAAATAATACAAATATATTTTAAAAAATTAAATAAACGAATTAATTGTATTATTTAATTATTATTCATTTTATTATTAAATAAAATTGGTTTGCGCTGCGCGCTCCCGAAGTTCAGATCTGAATCAAATGATTTGCGCTGCGCGCTCCCGAGGTTCAGATCTGAAGCATATGATTTGCGCTGCGCGCAAGTTCAGATCTGAAGCATATGATTTGCGCTGCGCGCAAGTTCAGATCTGAAGCATATGATTTGCGCTGCGCGCAAGTTCAGATCTGAAACAAATGATTTGCGCTGCGCGCAAGTTCAGATCTGAAGCATATGATTTGCGCTGCGCGCAAGTTCAAATCTGAAGCATATGATTTGCGCTGCGCGCAAGTTCAGATCTGAATCATATGATTTGCGCTGCGCGCAAGTTCAGATCTGAAGCATATGATTTGCGCTGCGCGCAAGTTCAGATCTGAAGCATATGATTTGCGCTGCGCGCAAGTTCAGATCTGAAGCATATGATTTGCGCTGCGCGCAAGTTCAAATGTGAATCATATCATTTGCGCTGCGCGCAAGTTCAGATCTGAAGCATATGATTTGCGCTGCGCGCTCCCGAAGTTCAGATCTGAAACATATGATTTGCGCTGCGCGCAAGTTCAGATCCGAATCATATGATTTGCGCTGCGCGCTCCCGAAGTTCCCGAGCAAAGTAAAATCAACCTTATTGTCGAACAGAACAGTAGTATTTAGTACTTAGTTAGTATTTTAAAATGGCTTATGAAATCAAGTCATCTAAATGATCCAAATTGCTCAAATGATTCACGTATTTGAACCATTTAATTCATTCAGATGTTCTGAACATATAGTCATTTGCTCAAATGAGAAGTGTTTTGATCTGTTTGATTGAACTGTCCATACAAAGCAATTTGATCATATTCACAAATGAATCGATATTCTGAACTGTTTTAGTTAAACTGAATGGTATGAATGAAGCGATTGCTCAAATGAATCACTGTTTTAACTGGTTGATGGTTAATCATCTGAACTTATTAGATCTTATTTGCTCAAACGAATCAGTATTTTGAAACATCTGAATGAACCAAGTTGCTCAAATTATGTTTTATTAGTGCTTTCAAATGATTAATCGCATACAAAATAAAAGTTTTTATTTACAAAATATATGTGTGTGTGCTGTGTATATTTATTATGTATATATAAATACACACACATACAGTATATATTTTGAAAATATTTACATGTATATATATATATATTAATATTATTTATATTTTATATAAATATGTATAATATATCATCATAAAATATTTTTCTTAAATATATACATGCATGGGTGTGCATTTATAAATACACAATACATATACACAGTACACACACACACACATGTAAAGAACAAAAATATTTTGGATGTGATTAATCGTTAGACGGCACTAATTTTTATTTAATTAAATTGTCAAATTTGCATATGAAACAGTGTCTTGAACCTTTTGAGTTAAATTAATCATACAAACGATCACATTTGCTCAACTGAATTAGTATTTCTATCTGATATATTAAACCAAACCCTCTGTATGAACCTTTTTGCATGAATTATTCAATATTTTGAACCAAAAGAATCAGATTACTCCAACGGATCACTATTTTGAACAGCAATTTGCGCTCAACGCAAGTTCAGATCTGAATCATATGATTTGAACCGCTGCCGCAAGTTCAAACCTGTTTGTTCAGATGAATCATCATGATTATTTTGCGCTTGCAACCAAGTTCAGATCTGAAGCACTATGATTTCTGCCATGCGCAACTTTCAGATCTGAAAATATGATTTCAAGTTCAGGTCTGAAGCGCATAGCGCCCTGCACTTCAAAATCTGAATCATATGATTTGCGTCTGCGCGCGCAAGTTCAAATCTGAATCATATGATTTGGCTCGGGCAAAAGTTCAGATCTGAAGCATATGAAAGGATCATTTCAGAAATGATGAAAATGCAACTAGAATTGCCTGATGCAGACTGATACAGTGTCTTTTGTAATTAACTGGTAGTGAGCTGTTACTCCGTGCTTCATCCTGTAGATAGAAGGACAGTCATTAATAAAAAGCCACATTTGTGTGGCGCTGTCCGGCAGAGTATAACGTACACTACTTTTCCCATCCACGCTTCACGTGTTTAATAATCACTCCGCTCCGGGTTCAACATTTCCCTCTCCCGCTACACTCACTTATATCAGAAACAGCATTTCAGTATGTTTCAAATACCTACTGTTCGTATATTAAACAATTCAATAACAGGAGAGTTTCAACATGGCTTATTGGATCGCTAGCGTTCAAACGATTTTCCTTCCACATGACAAGCTATATTGTCAGCATTAAAGGGTAATTGCTGCTTTTTGTGGTGCAAATTTAGTTTGTGATGAAAATAACTATGTTAATTCATCAGTTATATTATCTATGGGTCAATGCATTTCTGACAGAGTTCTGCTCATTCGAAATCGGATACAGATGAAGTAGCACTGTGTGATTATTTGTTTGAAGGCATTATTGCGTGTGAATAAGTCTTGTAGTAGGCTACTTATTAAAATCATGCTTTCGGCTGAAAATATTCAGTAGCCTATCTAGAAGGAACAAATTAATTCCTTGAGAACTATAACTTTCGTCCATTATCATAGCCTTCACATTCTTTCTGCTTTGGGTGATCCTTCTCTATCAAGCTAGCTAAATATGTTTCTTGGTAAATATTCAGTTATATTACGGGCTGTTGGCATGAATTGTGCTCCGCTCCCTCTCAGCGCATGTACTCTGACTGAGAGAAACTGTTGCTGTCATGAAGGATATATTTCACAACTTCTTCTATGGCATCGTGAAGCACTTTTATTTGTAAGAGTGTAACAGTCAAATGTTTCTGAAGTCAGATTTATTATGTTTTTTAAAGAAGTCTCTTCTGATCACCAAGCCTGCTTTTTTTATCCAATTTTGATATGATTTAAAACAACTCTTTTCTCTTTGAATGCAAGTTATTCCTGTGATTTCAAAGATTCATTTCTAGCGTCAGTCACATGATCCTTCAGTAATCATTCTAATATTCAAATTTGCTGCTCAAAAAAACATGTATAACTATTAGTATTATTATCATTATGTTAAAAACAGCTGAGTAGAATTTTTCCAGGTTTCTATGATGAATACAAAGCATTAATCTGAAATAGAAATCTTTTGTGACATTATGAATGTCTTTATCATCACTTTTGAACAATTTAAAGCATCCTTGCTAAATAAAAGTATTGATTTCTATAATTTCTCCCCAAAAACAATTATACTGACTCCAAGCTTTTGAATGGTATAGTGTTTGATGGATAAGATTACAACTGAAGTTCTTGAAGGGATCCCGGTTTTAAGACATGTATAGCTTAATATAACGTACATTATGTCTCTTATTTAAATATGTAGAAGAAACCCATGAAAATGTGTTATTTAAAACATTCGACATAGTTTTTGGACTATGGGGTGCCATTTTTATGTGCACATACGATTCTGCGTCGATGACGTGAAATGATTGCACTCAGAGAGCCACTGGTGCTTTTATCGAAACACAACTCAGAAAATGATTTGCGCTGCGCGCTCGAAGTTCAGATCTGAATCAAATGATTTAGCGCTGCGCGCTCCGAAGTTCGAGCAAAATAAAATCAACCTTATTGTCGAACAGAACAAATATTTGAATTATTATGAAAATAAAAATGTATTTAAAAAAAAAAAATCAACTGTAAAATACAGAAAAACTATTTAAATTATTGTTAAATTAACTTTGTTTCAAAGAAACATTGTAAAAATGCAGAACATTTTCTCAAATATTTATATTATTAAAATAATATATATATATATATATATATATATTATATCATTATACAGAATAAATATTTAAATCATCTAAATAATATTTTTAAACAAATCTAATTTGTCAAAAAAAGAAACAAATATTTCAATATTTATATAATTATTAAATACATATGTATTTAAAAAAAACTTTCAAATGCAGACAAAATTATTAAAAATAATAAAATATAAAAATAATACAAATATATTTAAAAAAAATTAAATAAACGAATTAATTGTATTATTTAATTATTATTCATTTTATTATTAAATAAAATTGGTTTGCGCTGCGCGCTCCCGAAGTTCAGATCTGAATCAAATGATTTGCGCTGCGCGCAAGTTCAGATCTGAAGCATATGATTTGCGCTGCGCGCAAGTTCAAATCTGAATCATATGATTTGCGCTGCGCGCAAGTTCAGATCTGAAGCATATGATTTGCGCTGCGCGCAAGTTCAAATGTGAATCATATGATTTGCGCTGCGCGCAAGTTCAGATCTGAAGCATATGATTTGCGCTGCGCGCAAGTTCAGATCTGAAGCATATGATTTGCGCTGCGCGCAAGTTCAAATCTGAATCATATGATTTGCGCTGCGCGCAAGTTCAGATCTGAAGCATATGATTTGCGCTGCGCGCAAGTTCAGATCTGAAGCATATGATTTGCGCTGCGCGCAAGTTCAGATCTGAAGCATATGATTTGCGCTGCGCGCAAGTTCAAATGTGAATCATATGATTTGCGCTGCGCGCAAGTTCAGATCTGAAACAAATGATTTGCGCTGCGCGCAAGTTCAGATCTGAATCATATGATTTGCGCTGCGCGCAAGTTCAAATCTGAATCATATGATTTGCGCTGCGCGCAAGTTCAGATCTGAAGCATATGATTTGCGCTGCGCGCAAGTTCAAATGTGAATCATATGATTTGCGCTGCGCGCAAGTTCAGATCTGAAGCATATGATTTGCGCTGCGCGCAAGTTCAGATCTGAAGCATATGATTTGCGCTGCGCGCAAGTTCAAATCTGAATCATATGATTTGCGCTGCGCGCAAGTTCAGATCTGAAGCATATGATTTGCGCTGCGCGCAAGTTCAGATCTGAAGCATATGATTTGCGCTGCGCGCAAGTTCAGATCTGAAGCATATGATTTGCGCTGCGCGCAAGTTCAAATGTGAATCATATGATTTGCGCTGCGCGCAAGTTCAGATCTGAAGCATATGATTTGCGCTGCGCGCAAGTTCAGATCTGAAGCATATGATTTGCGCGGCGCAAGTTCAGATCTGAAGCATATGATTTGCGCTGCGCGCAAGTTCAGATCTGAAGCATATGATTTGCGCTGCGCGCAAGTTCAGATCTGAAGCATATGATTTGCGCTGCGCGCAAGTTCAGATCTGAAGCATATGATTTGCGCTGCGCGCAAGTTCAAATGTGAATCATATGATTTGCGCTGCGCGCAAGTTCAGATCTGAAACAAATGATTTGCGCTGCGCGCAAGTTCAGATCTGAATCATATGATTTGCGCTGCGCAAGTTCAGATCTGAATCATATGATTTGCGCTGCGCCCAAGTTCAAATCTGAATCATATGATTTGCGCTGCGCGCAAGTTCAGATCTGAAGCATATGATTTGCGCTGCGCGCAAGTTCAAATCTGAATCATATGATTTGCGCTGCGCGCAAGTTCAGATCTGAAACATATGATTTGCGCTGCGCGCAAGTTCAGATCTGAATCATATGATTTGCGCTGCGCGCAAGTTCAGATCTGAATCATATGATTTGCGCTGCGCCCAAGTTCAAATCTGAATCATATGATTTGCGCTGCGCGCAAGTTCAGATCTGAAGCATATGATTTGCGCTGCGCCCAAGTTCAAATCTGAATCATATGATTTGCGCTGCGCGCAAGTTCAGATCTGAAGCATATGATTTGCGCTGCGCGCAAGTTCAAATGTGAATCATATGATTTGCGCTGCGCGCAAGTTCAGATCTGAAGCATATGATTTGCGCTGCGCCCAAGTTCAAATCTGAATCATATGATTTGCGCTGCGCGCAAGTTCAGATCTGAAGCATATGATTTGCGCTGCGCCAAGTTCAAATCTGAATCATATGATTTGCGCTGCGCGCAAGTTCAGATCTGAAGCATATGATTTGCGCTGCGCGCAAGTTCAGATCTGAATCATATGATTTGCGCTGCGCGCAAGTTCAGATCTGAATCATATGATTTGCGCTGCGGCGCAAGTTCAAATCTGAATCATATGATTTGCGCTGCGCGCAAGTTCAGATCTGAAGCATATGATTTGCGCTGCGCGCAAGTTCAGATCTGAAGCATATGATTTGCGCTGCGCGCAAGTTCAAATCTGAATCATATGATTTGCGCTGCGCGCAAGTTCAGATCTGAAGCATATGATTTGCGCTGCGGCGCAAGTTCAGATCTGAAGCATATGATTTGCGCTGCGCGCAAGTTCAAATCTGAATCATATGATTTGCGCTGCGCGCAAGTTCAGATCTGAAGCATATGATTTGCGCTGCGCGCAAGTTCAGATCTGAAGCATATGATTTGCGCTGCGCGCAAGTTCAGATCTGAAGCATATGATTTGCGCTGCGCGCAAGTTCAGATCTGAAGCATATGATTTGCGCTGCGCGCAAGTTCAGATCTGAAGCATATGATTTGCGCTGCGCGCAAGTTCAGATCTGAAACAAATGATTTGCGCTGCGCGCAAGTTCAGATCTGAATCATATGATTTGCGCTGCGCGCAAGTTCAGATCTGAAGCATATGATTTGCGCTGCACGCAAGTTCAGATCTGAATCATATGATTTGCGCTGCGCGCAAGTTCAGATCTGAAGCATATGATTTGCGCTGCGCGCAAGTTCAGATCTGAAGCATATGATTTGCGCTGCGCGCAAGTTCAGATCTGAAGCATATGATTTGCGCTGCGCGCAAGTTCAGATCTGAAGCATATGATTTGCGCTGCGCGCAAGTTCAAATGTGAATCATATGATTTGCGCTGCGCGCAAGTTCAGATCTGAAACAAATGATTTGCGCTGCGCGCAAGTTCAGATCTGAAGCATATGATTTGCGCTGCGCGCAAGTTCAAATCTGAATCATATGATTTGCGCTGCGCGCAAGTTCAGATCTGAAGCATATGATTTGCGCTGCGCGCAAGTTCAGATCTGAAGCATATGATTTGCGCTGCGCGCAAGTTCAAATCTGAATCATATGATTTGCGCTGCGCGCAAGTTCAGATCTGAAGCATATGATTTGCGCTGCGCGCAAGTTCAAATGTGAATCATATGATTTGCGCTGCGCGCAAGTTCAGATCTGAAACAAATGATTTGCGCTGCGCGCAAGTTCAGATCTGAAGCATATGATTTGCGCTGCGCGCAAGTTCAGATCTGAAGCATATGATTTGCGCTGCGCGCTCCCGAAGTTCAGATCTGAAACATATGATTTGCGCTGCGCGCAAGTTCAAATCTGAATCATATGATTTGCGCTGCGCGCTCCCGAAGTTCAGATCTGAAGCATATGATTTGCGCTGCGCGCTGCGCGCAAGTTCAGATCTGAAGCATATGATTTGCGCTGCGCGCTCCCGAAGTTCCCGAACAAAGTAAAATCAACCTTATTGTCGAACAGAACAGTAGTATTTAGTACTTAGTTAGTATTTTAAAATGGCTTATGAAATCAAGTCATCTAAATGATCCAAATTGCTCAAATGATTCACGTATTTGAACCATTTAATTCATTCAGATGTTCTGAACATATAGTCATTTGCTCAAATGAGAAGTGTTTTGATCTGTTTGATTGAACTGTCCATACAAAGCAATTTGATCATATTCACAAATGAATCGATATTCTGAACTGTTTTAGTTAAACTGAATGGTATGAATGAAGCGATTGCTCAAATGAATCACTGTTTTAACTGGTTGATGGTTAATCATCTGAACTATCTTATTTGCTCAAACGAATCAGTATTTTGAAACATCTGAATGAACCAAGTTGCTCAAATTATGTTTTATTAGTGCTTTCAAATGATTAATCGCATACAAAATAAAAGTTTTTGTTTACAAAATATATGTGTGTGTGCTGTGTATATTTATTATGTATATATAAATACACACACATACAGTATATATTTTGAAAATATTTACATGTATATATGTAATATATATTATATATATTATTATATATATTAATATTATTTATATTTTATATAAATATGTATAATATATCATCATAAAATATTTTTCTTAAATATATACATGCATGGGTGTGCATTTATAAATACACAATACATATACACAGTACACACACACACATGTAAAGAACAAAAATATTTTGGATGCGATTAATCGTTTGACGCACTAATTTGTATTTAATTAAATTGTCAAATTTGCATATGAAACAGTGTCTTGAACCTTTTGAGTTAAATTAATCATACAAACGATCACATTTGCTCACTGAATTAGTATTTCTATCTGATATATTAAACCAAACCCTCTGTATGAACCTTTTTGCATGAATTATTCAATATTTTGAACCTAAAGAATCAGATTAATTCTACGGATCACTATTTTTAACAGTTTGATTCAACCAAAGCAATTTGCTCTCATGAATCTGTGAGTTGAACTGTTGTCTTTAAATGAACCGTATGAACAGTCTTACTTGCTTAATTAAATCAGTGTTTGAACCCGCTCCTTAACCAACCAAACAAACCTGTTTGTTCAGATGAATCATTCATCCCAGCACTATTATTTTGTTACAGTCCTGCATGGCTGTCAACACCATCTTATCAGCACACTTTGTGAACTGGCAAATTACAGGCCCATTTCAAATCTTCCGTTTACTTCCATTTTTTGAAAGTAGTGTCTGCTCAACTGTGCTCCTTCTTGCTAAAAATGATATCTCTGAAGAATTTGAGTCAGGTTTCAGGCCCGTCATAGCACAGAAACTGCACTTGTTAAAATTACAAATGACTTGCTTCTTGCGTCTCATTGCTATAGTTTTAGTGCTGCTTCGACTCTATAGATCTCGGCAAGTAAGTTTGGCATCGGGCCAAAATAAATTTCGCCACTAAATGGCATGCCCGAACATAGTCAAAGGATCATTTCAGAAATGATGAAAATGCAACTAGAATTGCCTGATGCAGACTGATACAGTGTCTTTTGTAATTAACTGGTAGTGAGCTGTTACTCCGTGCTTCATGCTGTAGATAGAAGGACAGTCATTAATAAAAGCCACATTTGTGTGGCGCTGTCCGGCAGAGTATAACGTACACTACTTTTCCCATCCACGCTTCACGTGTTTAATAATCACTCCGCTCCGGGTTCAACATTTCCTCTCCGCTACACTCACTTATATCAGAAACAGCATTTCAGTATGTTTCAAATACCTACTGTTCGTATATTAAACAATTCAATAACAGGAGAGTTTCAACATGGCTTATTGGATCGCTAGCGTTCAAACGGTTTTCCTTCCACATGACAAGCTATATTGTCAGCATTAAAGGGTAATTGCTGCTTTTTGTGGTGCAAATTTAGTTTGTGATGAAAATAACTATGTTAATTCATCAGTTATATTATCTATGGGTCGATGCATTTCTGACAGAGTTCTGCTCAATCGAAATCAGATACAGATGAAGTAGCACTGTGTGATTATTTGTTTGAAGGCATTATTGAGAGAGCGATCGCGTGTGAATAAGTGTATTAAGACATGTATAGCTTAATATAACATACATTATGTCTCTTATTTAAATATGTAGTAGAAAACCCATGAAAATGTGTTATTTAAAAAAAATCGACATTGTTTTTGGACTATGGGGTGCCATTTTTTATGTGCACTGTACATTCTGCGTCGATGACGTGAAATGATTGCACTCAGTGAGATACTGGTGCTTTTTACCGAAACACAACTCAGAAAATAAAATACTGATAATTTCCAGTCGAAGGGCAACAAGAGAAGCAATGTAAGACTGTCCTAGCGATAAGAAGAGGAGAAAAGAACGGAAGATGCCTGAGGATGAATAAACTTCCTAAAGACCCGCTTCTTTTCTCTCCACTTTAGCCCGGATGCTTCGAGTCTTTTAGTAGACCACAGCTCCTGACAGAGCTTACAAACGCCTGAGACGAGAAACATCAGATGAAAACATAGAATAACAGAAATCTTTCATGGGTTTTCTACTACATATTTCAGTAAGAGACATCATTTACGTTATATTAAGCCATAAAGTCTTAATACCCAGGGATCCCTTTAAAGTTCTGTCGCTAAACACTCTCAATGCTATTCAAGCAAGGCGATTATGTTCAGAAATGTCGTTTCAGAACATATTGGGCTTATGTAAAAATCCTAAACAGAAAAATATTAGCGGATGAGTTAAATGACTGCAGCTGCACTCTATGGAAAAAGAAGTGCTCCTGTAAACCGTTTGAGAAATGACCAGATGTGGTGATATCACACCATCAACAGCAGGATTAACAGAGACGCAGGACGTGACACAAATACAGCTTCCCTCGGATTAACCAGGTCATTAGATGAGAGAGTAATAGTGTTTCATAAGCTGAATATCCCTTTAAATCTGTCTACAGGTTCACTGTTCAGGTACCATCTGTGAATAATACTCAAAATATGAACGAAATTAGATTTCAAAATAAAGTGCTATGTACTGTATTTGAATATTTATATATATATATGTATATGAATTAAATAATGTTTGATGTGATTGAGAAAATATAGAATTATTTACTTTATACTTGTGTGTGTGTGTGTGTGTGTGTGTGTGTGTGTGTGTGTGTGTGTGTGTGTGTGTCCTTAAAATGATCAAGTAAATAATATTTAAAAATAATAATTTGCCTGACCTGTCAAGTTTCTTTTAATTATTATTTACTTAATAATCTTAAGGCAACGGGTTTGCTAAATTTTTTTAAAGTTAAGTCAACATCACTTTTACACACACATATATATATATATATATATATATATATAGACTTTAGTTATTAAATTGTATTTAATTTAGAATTTATATTTATACAGTAATTTACTTCAATACTTGTAAATACTGATAAATTCATATATACACACACACTTTATTTTAATAAATACTATTTAATTTAGAATGTATATTTATATTAAATTTACATTTTATTTATTTACATAATATTACATGTATGTGTACTTTTTAATTATTAAATCATATTTAATGTATTATTTATATTGCAATATATATTTAAATATTTTATGTATTTCTATAAAAAATATATTCAAAATGTAACTGAATATAAAAAATCAATATTTACTTTAAATAAATTAGAAAATAAATATAAATCGTAAATTAATCAATTTTATACTTTATATATGAAGAGCTCTTTTAAAAACGCGATAAACGGCAAATTGAAAAAAAAATGAGTTCATGCCATTTTGCTGTGTACTGAACCTATTCACTGCTCCATCAATGTTTCATGCCAAATCGCTATATTTCCTTGTTTAAAATGCCTCACTCTCCTGACCTCACAAAGAGGCGCTAGCGACTGACGCTAAAAGCTGTAGCCTTTGGCGTTCCTTGTTAGAGCGCCGCCTCCGCACCGGAAACCGGGTTCGAGACCGCTCGGTGTGATGGTGCGGATCCGGGGTTTAACAATCATTGTTTAACATGTTCAGACTGAGCCAACAGACCATTTTAACAGGATAAATTGAATATTAACAAAATGTATGGGTCTAGGTAAAAAAATGTCATTTTCATGAAAACTATTAAAATGGATTTATAGCGTTTTGGAACAGAGCTCTTCATATATAGATATTTTAATTAACAAAACCTACATCTTTAAATCAATAGTAATCTAGTCTAGAACTGTGCATCTTCTAAAAGGTCTTGTTGTGTTTGACCTTTGGCCTCATGACCCTATACGCCCCATGAGTCTCTCTCACAGCATCACGGTCTCTACCCAACAGTATGTTCCCGTCTATCCCATGGACCCCTGCAGACACACCCAGGGCTCTCGTCTTTAGCCAAATTAAACTCCAAACCCAAACCAGATCCCTAGCCCACAAAACAATAACCCTGCCTCAGACGAGCCCTTTTCAATCGACCTCCCATTGAGTTAAGAAGACACGGCACACCGGCAACTAATAGCGTCATGAGCTTGGGACAAACCCGGTCACTGGTTAAAAATCAAGGACAAACTCTAGACCTGATTAAAACAAAACATCTGGTGCTTTATCCCAAAATCAGTCTGACGACTGGCATTCATCACGTACATTAAAACTGTTTATATATTGTAATCTAGAAGTAGAAGTTCATATAAAGAGATGTTCAGTGCACAACACACAATATACAACATCATAAATAATATATAGATCTTTAGCCTAAATCAAATGTCAATTATCATCTCTTACGGCTGTGTCCTGCGTCATTTTGTGGGCATGATAACACACCAGGATCAAAACATAACACTTAAGTGTCAAATATAATATAATACTAGTATTATAATATCAATACGAATATAATATAAATGCATCATTCATTCATAATACATGGTTTAATCAAACCAAGACAACTAATCTGATTAACAAATCGAATTTTGTGACACATGAGTGGAATATTTATCACAATAAGCCTTCGAAAAGAAAATATGATGAACAAAATCACCATACGTTGTTCAGTTTCTGAGACAGGTGCAGTTAAATTAAATTGATTAAAAATGACAGTAAAGTCATTTCTGTTTCAAAATTTTGTTTCTTTTGAACTTTTTATTCATCAAAGAAATCCTAAAAGAACAAAATGTAGCATGGTTTCCACAAAACTATGAAGCAACATAACTGTTTTCAACATTGATAACAATCAGAAATATTTCTTGAGCAGTAAATCAGTATATTATTATGATTTCTGAAGATCATGTGACACTGAAGACTGGAGTAATGATGCTGAAAATACAGCTTTGTATCACAGAAATAAATTACACTTTACAATATATTCAATCAGAAAATAGTTCTATTAAATTGTAATAAAATGTCACAATATTACTGCAGAAGAGACTTATTCTAAAAATCTTACCAACATCAAACTTTTGAACAGCATGATACATTTTGGACAAATTCTGAACAAAAGCACAAAAATCAGGCTTCTTTAATGTTTTCACAGGTTTTTTGTTGCACATTGTTCAAGGTTGCAGAGGACAGATCTCTGACAGTGATTATGGTTTCCCGGTCGTCCATCAGCTTAGCAAAGATATTAACACTCATTAACAGGGTGATGCAGAGGATTATGCTTTCATATACTGCACATTTGACATACTGCAAAAAACTGTGATGCATATTCACTTCAGCAACCAAACACACTTTTTGTGTTTAACCAAAGAAAGCAAGAAAAGTCATACATAGGTATTAATATGTACCATATAGGTACTAATATGTACTTTAAAACACTAATATATACCTTTAAGGTATTAATATGTACCATATAGGTACTAATATGTAATTTTAAAACACTAATATATACCTTTAAGGTATTAATATGTACCATATAGGTACTAATATGTAATTTTAAAACACTAATATATACCTTTAAGGTATTAATATGTACCATATAGGTACTAATACGTAATTTTAAAACACTAATATATACCTTTAAGGTATTAATATGTACCATATAGGTTCTAATATGCAAGTTTAAAGCACTAATATGTAGGTACAGGTACTAATTTGTATCTTAAAAGCATTAAGGTACTAATATGCCATTTTAAAGTACCTTTTAGGTACTAATACAGTATAACATAAAACTATTCAAAAGCATTTAAAGAAAGCTTTTGTCAGAGCCCTTGATATTCTTAATGTTGACATAAATTGTCATTTTTACACCAGACATATAAATCAGCTCCAAATATCGGTAATCGGTCTAATTGATCTGTAATAATCGGCATCGACCCTGAACAACACCGATCGGTTGACCCCTAGCTAGGACCAATAAGCACTTTTAATGCATTAATATGCATTAAAACACTACAATGTACCATTTAGGTACCAATATCTTTAAAGCATTAATAAGTACCTTTAAAATACCAATTTGCACCATTTACTGTAGATAATAATATGTATCTTTAAGGTACCGATGTGCACCATTTCTGGGTAAATAAGCTACAAAGATGTACGTTTTAGATCTGGTGTAGTACAGCTTTGCATCGTTTTCTGAGAGTGTATGGGTTTGTAGGAAATACACCTTTCAATTGAGTAACACACTAAAGCAGTGAGGATAATAGCCTGTTAATGTCTCCGATTGTCCAGTGCAACCCGAAGCAGCACAAACAAACCGTAGAGATAAAAGTGTGCTTGTAAAAGAGCATGAACACACCTGACCCGGCTCTGGCCAGAGATTATTTATTGATGGCCGGCAGTTTTAGGAACTAACAAGAGAACATGAATGTAATCCAGTCGACAGCTCAACTTAAGCACTAAACGGTACACTGCTCTCCGTACGGTGCAGTTCGGTAAACACAGACCGCTCCAAGTGCAAATAATCAGAGACAATTACAGCAAGCAACACGACCAGACCATTCAGCCACGAGTGGACTCGCTTCAGGCATCGTCAGCCAAGCAAAAACCACCAAAGCAATCGTATATTTGACGTCTCGTGGGATTTCAAGGTGGAAAGGGTTCAAAATGACTCCTGCCTCCATCCAGCTGTCCGGAGCGCATTAAATCACCAATGAGTTATGATCTTATTTGGGATGAACTGATTATTCTTATGGCTCAATATATTCTTACATGTAAAAACTATAGCCCCAAACAAGGGAAATAAATACTGCATTTTCTGGAAACTGGTAAAAATTGCATTGTAGAATTTTTAACATTCAAAAGCTTGAGGTCAGTAAAAAAATTGTATTCATATTTATATTCAGAAAGGACACATTCAATGAATCAGAACTGACAGTAAAGATATTATATAACGTCTTTACACATATAATGTTACAGAATATTTCTATTTTCAATAAATGCTGTTCATTTGAACTTAATAATAAGTTCAATTTTTTATAATATATATTTTTTTTAAATCAACAAAAATATCAAGCAGGGAAAATAAATACTGCATTTTCTGGAAAATAAGTTGCACTTGATTATAAGTGACACGGGTCAGAATTGCATTGTTGAGAGCAAAACAACTCATACGTTGCATCAGTGCATAATTGTGTTATTACATTCATAAATAATATAAAATACTGAGTATTACAAGCGTTAATCGTGTTTTATTTCCCCTCCACAACAAATCCTTTCAATTGAACAGCATTATTTTAGTATTCTTATATACTATTTTATAGTTTTTATAAATATCTCTATACATTCGATTTTCATTTTAGTTACATTTTAGTCATTTGCATTAGTTTGTATTTATTTTAAATATTACTATTTAGCTTTAATTTGTTTTTATTTTAATTTTAATTCAGTTTCAGTTTGTATTTATTTTATTTCCAGTTAATCCTTTTACTGCTTCGACTTAAACTAAATAAAAAATAATAATGTTGCCTTACAACTAACTGAAATGAATATAAGTTTTACACCTAATATTCATATTTTATTCTATTTCAGCTTTATTTCAATCAAGAAACATGTTTTAGTAGTTTTAGTTAACGATAATAACCCTGTTCAGAACAGAACAGGAATGAAACAAACTGAAATTATAGTGGCATTCATTATCAACAACATTTATTATAAACACCAAGCCTCAACGAATGTATTTAATGCAAACGTGAAACTGGGCTCACGTACCTCTGCACTCAGCACAAATGTGTGCGCATGTTCTGCATGCTTGACATGAACTGCATGATACGTGACCCTGGAGCACAAAACCAGTCAGAAGTAGCACGGGAATATTTATAACAATAGAGAAAAATACATTGTGTGGGTCAACATTAATGATATTAAAAAATCATTAGGATATTAAGAAAAGATCATGATCCATGAAGATATTTTGTAAATGTCCTACTGTAAATATATAAAAACTATTTTTTTATTAGTAATATGCATGGCTAAGAACTTCATTTGAACAACTTTAAAGGTGATTTTCTCAATATTTAGATTTTTTTGCACCCTCAGATTCCAGATTTTCAAATAGTTGTCAACCAAATATGATCATATCATAAAACCATACATCAATGGAAAGATTATTTATTCAGATGATGTATAAATCTCAATTTCAAGACTTGACTCTTATGACTGGTTTTGTGGTCCAGGGTCACATATTTGTAAAATAAGCCATAGCACATATTCGATAATAAAACATACTTATAGTCCAGAAAATACAGTACTTTATTGCTTTAAAACTGGAGTGTCACCAATCAAAACTGCCAAAAATAATGACTGCTTTTGAATTATTTTCCAAAACACTTCGCCATCTGTCATTGGATTGTCCCACACCAAACTCACGGCATTGGTTAAGACAAATTTGCTCAGCTGAGCTGGCTAAGATGCTCAAAATATAGAGCACTGTTTGATATCACCACGTAGTTTACAGTATAATCTCCACATACTGCAAACTTGACTCTCACTTCTAGATCAAGGAAAAACCAGCCTCTTCGTCAGTCGCTAATCTTTTTAGGTCAGGAGATGAGGTTTTACACACAGCCCTTACTGGTATAGCTACATGTTACACTCATAAACCTCACTGCCGGGACAAATAACATTCTGCATAGTCAAACTGATTCAGTGCCAGCGGGTCTAACCATTTATTGGACTAACATGGAACGCAAACTACAGCCTCTAGCCAGTCGCTGAGTCTTTTGAGGTCAAAGTGATTGCTTACTGGCATAGCTACATACATATGCATAAAATGGGATATGGACATCTATTTAACAAACAAAATACTCAAATCTATGAGTCAGACAGATCTAAAACTACCGTTATAAGTGAAGGTCAGATGCCTCATGTACATGTGCCAGAAACCAGATACACTACTTTATCTAAACGCTGTCTGAAAGCTCTGAGATGAGATGATCTTATAGCTCTCCATCCCCTTCTCTTGGTCTATAAGAGTCAATGATAAAGCTCAGCCGGCTGATCATATCTAAGCTGCTCGGTGAGCTGTAATTGAAATGAGAAACACAGACAGATCAGATGGATCTTAAAGACCAGAGGTCAGGCGTCTGCTCCTGCTCTACACAAGGTGTAAATACAGCGCTACATAAAGTGAATATATGAGCCATTCTACAGAACTGATCCAAAGTCAGAGTTGGAAACGCCTTGAAAAAAAATTATATGTATGCAAATTGTATAATATCCAAGTTACACACTTCTAGTAATTGTGCAGTTCATTCTCATATTGTATTTTTTGAAAGTTTGGGAATATTTGTCCTCTCTGCAAATCTGTCACTATACAAAAAACACAGTAATCATATTTTAATTAGAACATTTATATTGACCTATTAAGATTTTGCTTACATCTACATTGTACACATATTTTTTTTGCAATTTTATTACCATTTTTCAGAGGTAAATCAATAACAATTACATTTTCAACAATATTTAAAGCGTAATTTTTGAGATTTGCTGTATTTTGAGTCCAATCTTTCTTTGCAAAAGGCAAAAGGTTGATCATACTGATTTCAAAGTTAAGGATTCATTAGTTTGAATATACATTGAACTGAAAACCATCATAACATCTTAGTTGATAATTCAGTATTCTTTATTTTTGACTAAACATGCCATGTTTCAGTAGTGACACTAATAGTATTTTAATCACATGCTAAAACACTACTAAAACATACGAAAATACAAAACAAATTGCATAATTAGACTGAAAAAAATGTCATTGAATTTACTTTTTAGGTAAGTGGTTGCAATTATTTATTTTAGCTACATTTAATAAACAGATTTAGTTGACTAACTTCACATTAAATGTAGCTAAAATAAATAGTTTGCGACTACTTAGCTAAGATTTATTTTCAGTGTGTGTGTTTATTTCAAATATGAGGATTATGTGATCAATGATTTGTAGTCCATCTCCTATCAACCTGAGAAGTCTTGCAGAGACTAAAAATGAACTCCCAAAACTTACCAGATTCTGGGAGACGAGTATGATTCTACATGTATCTGTCTATATATAAAAATCAATCTGCATGTATTTCACCACACTTGAGGATGTTATTCTTATTAAGTGAGGGTCATGTTTTAAGATTGTTTACCCATGTGACGTCTCTGAGAACCTGACACACTGCACTTCTGGGACTAAATGCTTCCTGATGGTTTTACACCTAATTCTTTAACGAGTCTTTTCTTCTCCAGCTGTTTGTTTTCTGAGCGTGCTGACCATATGAGCATTTTTGCAGTCCAAAGGCCATGCCTTAACTTTGCCAATTCTAGCATTGCATTAGTATTGCATCCTTCTCATGGGCATTTAATCATGTATTACTTTAAGTCTGAGTTAAATCCCTTTTTGGGCTCATTTTATCTGTAAAAGAAAACCTGCTTAATAATTATGCACACCTGAATATAAAGAGTTTTTCGTTTCCAGCCTTCATGGACAATTATATATCACTTATAAACAATTAAATACTAAATTAATAGTAGTTATTAAGATTTATGTGGTTTGGAATTGGTAAAATGTGCTTGGAAAAAAAATATGATCAGAATATCAACTTGCCTAATAATTATGCACGCACTGCATATATAAAAAATAACTAAAAACCTACTAAACCACCAATTATTAGCAACCCTGGCAAACACATCTTAGCACCTGCAAAACAATGCCTGGTCAACCAGCCACACTTTATCCTAGCATTATGTGTTTTCACTCAAAAAGACTAAAAAGCACCATGCACAGTCCTCCATTTGTTCTAATCCTCATGATAGACTGAAATTTAAGCCATTATTCACTGAAGATCTGCTCATGAGGGTGAGTAAATGATCACTATTACTTTATAATCAAATAAAAATGGATTAACGCATCTGTTTATATGTCCTCGTTAGCTAAACTAGTTCACCCTTCATAGTGATTTAACACAGAAATCATCCATTTTCTCCTGTCAATAAATCAGTTTAAGATCAATGAAGTCTAGCTTTCTCTATGGAGCCGCGTCTCGTGGTGAGCTGTGTCTGAGTTTGCGGTGTATCACAGAGACAAACGGGCTCAGAGGTGCTGCTTTCAGGATCAGGTTGACCCGTTTCAGGAGCAGGGAGACATCCGGGTCACAGACACTCTCCTTTAGTTACGGAGAGCCACACGGCATCAGCTGCGATTAACACACGGCTGGAGCAACGTGCACTTTTAAAAACAAAACAGATGAACATAAAACAAGATTTTGACATTTTCTGTGAGTTTGTTCAAATCACTACACTAAATATGAGCGAAAGTAATAGAAATATCTGCGTATACAAGAAACACAGTATCTGCATTACAAGCAAGAAGAGATGCAAACTCCTGCCTCAGTCACAAACATAACCAGACGTCCAACCAATATTTATAGAAATACAATGAATTTAAATGAGCACAAACTCAAATACCCACAACACACAACCTCTGAACTCTCTCTCGACAGAAACAAGCTACATCAGACATAAACATTATTTAAAACACAGTTCAGTTCAATCAAATATTGTTTTTTTAATATAGCCGTTTAAAAGCACGCTAAATAATATGCATTTATATTTTTATGCCATTTCACAAAGCAGACATTCAAACTTCACAAATATAAAAATCAATACTATAAATAAAAACGAAATTCAATTTTCTACCTAAATGAATCATATTCCTAAAATAGGCATGAAAAAATTCCTGTTAATATTGCCTGTACATATTTACAAATGCCATATAGCAAATACTATTAATAGGATTCCTAAAATTATTTCATGTCAACGACATGTCAATATAAAAATCAATAATGTATTCAAAAATACATTGTATAGACTCAGATAAACATAAATATTCATCCTCATTTAATTTAAACTGATTAAATAAATCATATGCCTTAAATAAACAAATAATACTTACAATAAAAATCATAATAATCATCGTAAGCTCATATTTACAAATGCGAATTAGCAAAATGCTATTTAAAAAAAGTTTTAAAAAAGCATTTAACATGTCACGCCGCAGGACGTCAAGTTTTTCATGGCAACTATAAATAATGCATAAAATAATTCTATAGCCTCAAATTAATACAACAAATATCTATCCTCAATATAAACTGATTAGAACCCTATTAACCAGGCACAAGCGTCATATTTACAAAAGCTTATACAAAATGGCATTTGAAACAGTTTGAGACAGAATGTCTAAATGATAGGGATGTAAGGATATTAATAATATTGTGATATCGCGATAGCAAAACGGTCTCGATATTATCATGGTCACATGACGATATGAAACGATAGGTCGTCCGAGCAAAGAGTGTAGTTTTTAACGTCTTATTCTAATAAATGATTGATTATTGATCAATTATTCTTACTTAAGTTTTCTTAGTAAAGAACATTAATTTTGAACTCTCAAAGTGCATTAGATAGAATAATTTAACTTTAAAAATACAAAATTTGTCATTTTTTCCAAGTCTTCATTTGTCTTTTTTTTTAATATCGCAATAAATATTGTACCGTGGACTTCATACAGACATACATTACGGTATCGTGAGATTTTGATATCGTTACATCCCTACTAAATGATGTTTAGAATGACGTGAAGTTAGCATGACAAGCTTTATAACCTCAAATGCTGCATGCAGGTGAGTCGAAGTGAACAGGAAAGGGCTACTCACACGAGGAAGTGATACAGGAAGCACCTCAGGCTGGCGGGTCTCTCGAGGAAGTTGTACACGTCGCCCTGCATGCTAGTCTTGGTGTGGTAAGGGCTGTGTGGGAAGCGGGTGGCGGTGGGAAGCGGGACGGTGGGGATGGAGAGGGGCTGGCTGTGCGCCGGTGGCTCCGTTGTGTGGCCCTCTGGAGCGACGGGAGCGTTTGATCCATTATTCACCACGGGCTCCAGTGAAACAGGAGAGTGTGCCGCGGCGAGGGAAGCGCTGGGCACTGCTGCCTCCTCCAGGCTGTGCTGGAAGACGTGGCCGTAGTGGGCACAGTTTTTTAGTTTGATGCTGTTGCTGGAGGTGGACCATCCGAACGTACGTCCACGGGATAACAGAGGGGTCGGGCGGCCCAGCCTGTCCCCCATGCTGGAGATGCGTTTCAGTGGGGTTGTTGCTGCTCCAAAACGATTAATCTGACATGGCACTAAACCTGTAAATGGAGAACAAATTTGGGGAAAATTTTAAGAAGTTCACCTGAAAATGAAATATATCTAGAAATGTACTCACCCTCAGGCTAGCCAAGTTGTAGATGAGTTTGTTTCTTCATCAGATTTGGAGAAATGTAGCATTACATCACATTGCAGTGAATGGGTGCCGTCAGAATGAGAGTTCAAACAGCTGATAAAAACATCACAATAATCCACAAGCAATCCAGTCCATCAGTTAATCTCTCGAGGTGAAAAGCTGCATGTTTGTAAGAAACATATCCATCGAGATGTTTTTAACTTTAAACCATAATTTCCGCTAAAATATGAGCCCATAATCCATAATAACACCTCCTCAGGTGAAAAGGTCCATCTCCTGATGTCTCTCACATCAAAATCCACCAACACATTTGTTTAGAGCCGTTTTGGACTGTTGTGTCTTGTAAACGATGTTTGATCTGTGCAGATTTCTCACCTGATTCAGACGAGACGACTTTTTAACTGCTAAAAGCAATATTATCAATATTATATTTTAGCCGTAGCAATGGTTTGAAGTTAAAACGTCTTAATGAAGGATTTATTTCTTACAAAACGCACAGTTTTTCACTTCTCAAGACATTAACTGATGGACTGGATTGGTGTGGATTACTGTGTTTTTATCAGCTGTTTGGACTCTCATTCTGACGGCACCCATTCACATCCATTGGTGAGCAAGTGATGTAATGCTACATTTCTCAAAATCGGATGAAAAACAAACTCATCTAACATCTCGGATGGCCTGAGGGTGAGTACATTTCAGCAAATTGTCATTTTTGGGGGAACTGTTCCTTTAATTGCTCACATTGGTTTTCACCTTTTAAGATCATTTACAGTCTTGGTGATCTTGAGTATTTGAGTCTGATTGATCACCGGTTGCTGGGAAGTCACAGCACACATTAACTCATGAGGTGTCATGACGTGCTCCATGTCTGCGGGTTTAAATAAGGAGCAGCTCGCAGCTCAGATGATCTCAGACAGGTTAAATTTGCATGAGAACGCACTGAAGGATCACCAGACACATCCATAACCCTCCTCTGACAGCCACATGCACCATGAGATCGTGTTTAGTGAACAGTCACTCACTTTAGAAAATAAACAAAGGTTCTTCAGTGGTTCTTGTATTCTATATAAGGTTCTTATATGGTATTGTGTTCTTGTATAAGTTTATAAAATGCAGCATTAAAGACATTTGCAATGTTACAAAAATATATATTTGAACTTAATGCTGTTCTTTTAAACTTTCTATTCATCAGAGAATCCTGGAAAAAATATATTACTGTTTCAACAAAAAAATGTGAAGCAGCACAAGTGCTTTCAACATTGATAATAATCAGAAATGTTTCTTGAGCAGTAAATCAGTATATTATTATGATTTCTGAAGATCATGTGACACTGAAGACTGGAGTAATGATGCTGAAAATACAGCTTTGATCACAGGAATAAATTACACTTTAAAATATATTCAAATACAAAACAGCTATTTTAAAATGTAATAATATTTCACAATATATTTCACAATATTACAATTTTAACTGCATTTTTTGATCAAATAAATGCAAATGTTTAGCTAAAATGTCTCTCAAAATGGAACAATCCCGCTTGTTTTTCCTCAGACGAAGCATGAGCTGAATGAGTTTCATCACTCCTGCTTGATTGTGATTTCACTGAAGTCTTCCTCAGACGGGTCACGGAGATAAAATACCCTCATTAATGAGGTCAGACTTTCCCCTCCATCCATCATAAAGATGACCAGTGGATGGACACACAAAGCCACTGGAAAAAGCTTTGTGAGTGGAGACAAACCCTGCCCCGTCTGTCAGTCACTGTGGCAGAGCCGCGGACAGATACAGCACAGATACAGTTACAGCGCTTTAAGCTGCAGATCACAATGTCAAGAGATAGAAACCACTCACAGTCCGAGCGTGTCCAGAGGATTTAGTGGACAGAGAGATAAACACACACACACTCATTCATGTGTGTATGAAGCACAGAAGCAGCAAATGAAGGAAACCAGGCTCTCTTCAAGAATAGATTTATACCAAAATTATTATACATTTAGCATTTTATGTATGTAGTCAGATTTTATATGACATGACTAATATATTTTGTATTTTATAGAGTAAATAAAGGTATGTTATTTATGTAAATATCCATTCAAAAAGCGTATATATATTATATATATATATATATATAATATGTTGTATATTTATATTGTATGTACAATTATAAATCTTTATATTATTTATGCATTATTTTAAATCATTATTATAGTTACACTTTACAATGCAGTTGTTTACAGTAATATTAGTTAACACATTAGGTATCATAAATAACAATATTATTTTTGCTGCATTTATTCACCTTGATAATTTTATAAATATACAATTGTTAATTTTCCATACAACTTTTGATGTAAAAATGTCTTAATGTAAAAAAATAACAATACAAAGTGCTAAAAGTGATTAAATGCTAATATGTAGCTATTGTTTATTGCTTTTCATGTAGGCTATGATAACTGTTAACAAGCAAAAACGTATTGTAAATTAAGTTATCATACATTTCTATGCATTTTGTTTGCAAATGTTGAAACATTGAGAAAATGCTCGGCTCAGAGGTTTGAAAAAAATATTTGTTATGTTCGATTTAAAACAGAAATAGACTATTTTAATTGTGAATAAATGCATTTTAATCTAGCTTTATAGCCACAATATGCAAACACACCGTTTTGAAATATTTAGCTATATATATATCTTCATAGATATTTTAACAGTGAAATGTCAAAAATACCCTTTTCTAATTCCTACACACGTCAAGACTATATGAAGTCATTTTTAATCTTTCATCGATGGACAACATCACTTTATAAAACAAAAGAAATGAACTTTTAAATCAACAATACCTCTCCAGCAGGGCTCCTGATGTCTGTGGTGAAGTTAATTGCAGAGACGAGGAGCTGTGCTTCAGTTGTCTGTGATGCTGTGAGTGAAGCACATGTGGAGATGCAGCAGAGACGAGGAGCTGTGCTTCAGTTGTCTGTGATGCTGTGAGTGAAGCACATGTGGAGATGCAGCAGAGACGAGGAGCTGTGCTTCAGTTGTTCAGATGCTGTGAGTGAAGCACATGGAGATGCAGCGGAGACGAGGAGCTGTGCTTCAGTTGTCTGTGATGCTGTGAGTGAAGCACATGTGGAGATGTAACGGAGACGAGGAGCTGTGCTTCAGTTGTCTGTGATGCTGTGAGTGAAGCACATGTGGAGATGCAGCAGAGACGAGGAGCTGTGCTTCAGTTGTCTGTGGTGCTGTGAGTGAAGCACATGTGGAGATGCAGCAGACGAGGAGCTGTGCTTCAGTTGTCTGTGATGCTGTGAGTGAAGCACATGTGGAGATGTAACGGAGACGAGGAGCTGTGCTTCAGTTGTCTGTGATGCTGTGAGTGAAGCACATGTGGAGATGCAGCAGAGACGAGGAGCTGTGCTTCAGTTGTCTGTGATGCTGTGAGTGAAGCACATGTGGAGATGCAGAGACGAGGAGCTGTGCTTCAGTTGTCTGTGATGCTGTGAGTGAAGCACATGTGGAGATGCAGCAGAGACGAGGAGCTGTGCTTCAGTTGTCTGTCTGTGATGCTGTGAGTGAAGCACATGTGGAGATGCAGCAGAGACGAGGAGCTGTGCTTCAGTTGTCTGTGGTGCTGTGAGTGAAGCACATGTGGAGATGCAGCAGAGACGAGGAGCTGTGCTTCAGTTGTCTGTGATGCTGTGAGTGAAGCACATGTGGAGATGCAGCAGAGACGAGGAGCTGTGCTTCAGTTGTCTGTGATGCTGTGAGTGAAGCACATGTGGAGATGCAGCAGGAGACGAGGAGCTGTGCTTCAGTTGTCTGTGATGCTGTGAGTGAAGCACATGTGGAGATGTAACGGAGACGAGGAGCTGTGCTTCAGTTGTCTGTGATGCTGTGAGTGAAGCACATGTGGAGATGCAGCAGACGAGGAGCTGTGCTTCAGTTGTCTGTGATGCTGTGAGTGAAGCACATGTGGAGATGCAGCAGACGAGGAGCTGTGCTTCAGTTGTCTGTGATGCTGTGAGTGAAGCACATGTGGAGATGCAGCAGACGAGGAGCTGTGCTTCAGTTGTCTGTGATGCTGTGAGTGAAGCACATGTGGAGATGCAGCAGAGACGAGGAGCTGTGCTTCAGTTGTCTGTGATGCTGTGAGTGAAGCACATGTGGAGATGCAGCAGAGACGAGGAGCTGTGCTTCAGTTGTCTGTGATGCTGTGAGTGAAGCACATGTGGAGATGCAGCAGAGACGAGGAGCTGTGCTTCAGTTGTCTGTGATGCTGTGAGTGAAGCACATGTGGAGATGCAGCAGAGACGAGGAGCTGTGCTTCAGTTGTCTGTGATGCTGTGAGTGAAGCACATGTGGAGATGCAGCAGACGAGGAGCTGTGCTTCAGTTGTCTGTGATGCTGTGAGTGAAGCACATGTGGAGATGCAGCAGAGACGAGGAGCTGTGCTTCAGTTGTCTGTGGTGCTGTGAGTGAAGCACATGTGGAGATGCAGCAGAGACGAGGAGCTGTGCTTCAGTTGTCTGTGATGCTGTGAGTGAAGCACATGTGGAGATGCAGCAGAGACGAGGAGCTGTGCTTCAGTTGTCTGTGATGCTGTGAGTGAAGCACATGTGGAGATGCAGCAGAGACGAGGAGCTGTGCTTCAGTTGTCCAGTTGTCTGTGATGCTGTGAGTGAAGCACATGTCGAGATGCAGCAGAGATGAGGAGCTGTGCTTCAGTTGTCTGTGATGCTGTGAGTGAAGCACATGTGGAGATGCAGCAGAGACGAGGAGCTGTGCTTCAGTTGTCTGTGATGCTGTGAGTGAAGCACATGTCGAGATGTAACAGAGACGAGGAGCTGTGCTTCAGTTGTCTGTGATGCTGTGAGTGAAGCACATGTGGAGATGCAGCAGACGAGGAGCTGTGCTTCAGTTGTCTGTGGTGCTGTGAGTGAAGCACATGTGGAGATGCAGCAGAGACGAGGAGCTGTGCTTCAGTTGTCTGTGGTGCTGTGAGTGAAGCACATGTGGAGATGCAGCGGAGACGAGGAGCTGTGCTTCAGTTGTCTGTGGTGCTGTGAGTGAAGCACATGTCGAGATGTAACAGAGACGAGGAGCTGTGCTTCAGTTTGTCTGTGATGCTGTGGGGTGATGATTTCATGTGGAGATAATAATATAAAAATAATTATTGTCTGTGATGCTGTGTTTAACCATGTATACGTTATTTACAAGCAAAATGTTTCACTATAACGTATAATGAACGCGTTCACGCGTTATTTATACACTTATAACGTATCGCGCAACGTGCTAGTCAGTTTAAAAAATAGTTCAAAACGATATTCAGTTACAAATATTCCCTTAAAAACGCATCTCGAGACTTTCTGCCATCTAGTTATTCTTCATGTTGAGCGCAAAGAGGCGTTCCAGTTCATATGTGCTTCAGTTGTCTGTGGTGCTGTGACTTAAATGTGGAGATGCAGCAGAGACGAGAACGTTTGGTTCGTTTATGTTTTGATATCGAATCGTATTTTAGTTCACTCTCTCCTGTTTGTCTCTCGCGTTGTCTGTGGTGCTGTGAGTGCGTCCATGGAGATGTAGGTAGATGCAGCCATCATGGCTGCGTCCATCACTCACCCTGCGCTGTCCTCCTTATGCAAGATAAACTGTAATATTAATGGAATATACCGCTTAATTTCATTCAGCAGGAGGATTTCAATGTCCTCTGTCCTCTCAACAAGCGAGTGTAACGGAACAGAGTACAATCGTGCTTAGTTGTCTGTGGTGCTATTTACAGTATTACGGAGATGCAGCATAGAGAGCTGTGCTTACAGTTGTCTGTTACTAATAAAGCACATGTGGATGTTTTAAAGAGGATTACCATATTGTCTGTGTGGGGGTGATGATTTCGATAATTTAACTTAGTAAGTAAATATAGTTGTATATGAATATGATAATCGTTTAATACCTAACCTAGCGTTCATTGACGTACAAAATGTATTCACTATAACACCGTATAATGAATTCACGCGTTATTTATACCATCAAATTATAACGTTAATTGCTCGCAACGTGCTAGTTGCATTTAAAAAACTAGTTCAAAACCTAATCAGTTACAAATATTGACTTTAAATATAAAGTAAGTTATTTCTGCCATCTAGTTATTCTTCATGTTGAACACAGCTGACAAAACATGTTCATACCTGTCAAAAGTGACACTGTTGCTTTGGAATAAAAGCAGAACGTTTGGTTCGTTTATGTTTTGATATCGAATCGTATTTTAGTTCACTCTCAAATGTTTGTCTCCAGATAGCTGCAGGCCCAGGTGTTCGGGGTCAGCGGAGGTCAAAGAGACAGGTTATCATCACACTTTACCTCATCACAATCTTAATGCAGTTGGTCCTCCTTATGCAAGATCTCTTTATTAATCAGGTCAATATACCGCTTAATTTCATTCAGCAGGAGGATTTCAATGTCCTCTGTCCTCTCAACAAGCGCCGTGACCACAGGAACAGGTACGGTGGATCAGGACTTTAATCTATTTATCCCACTGCGGCGAGCATTCAAATATGCCATTAACTTACATTACTAAAATAAAATATTGCATTTAACTAACAAGGGCAACCTGGAACTGTTTTGGATATGCAAGTCTTTAAACTACATCTATTTAAAACAGGTTCAAGTAAATACAGTTGTATATGAATATTATAATTTTAATTTCCTGCGGTCTTGACGTAACATGGTATTATCAATTGACACCGTCATTGTACCATCAAATTAAGGGTTAAATGCTAGTCTGGCATGTTGCATTTAACTCAATTGTTTCTTATGGCCTAATATTACCTCCGTTTGACTTTAAAAATAACACATTGTTTTCTATGTGTGCACTTATTTCTGCACTCATCAAATGTTTGTGTCCAGATGGCGCCCAGCAACCACTCAGGGTCAGCGGAGGTTCAAAGACAGGTTATCATCATTGTTTTATCATTAAATAACATCATATTGGTCTCATATTTGTTCTCAAATCTTTTAATACAGGTCAAAGATACTATTATTGATAAATAGCTGTACATTAGTTTTACAGCTTGAATAAAATGTAAACATATAGAATTAAATGTATAATCAGGACTGGACCGCAGTTTTATATTTCTGCGAGACATTTTACATACAAAAATATTACAGTTCCTCTGTATGCGGATGGGATATCCCATGAAGAGAGGCGTACCACCTGCCAAGAAGGGCAACCTGGAACTGATAAAGGTGAGCAAGTCTTTTAAACTACATCTATTTAAAACAGGTTCAACTCAAGCAGAAGTGCAATATATACCATATTTATTTATGTATTTATTTTGGGGGTTTCTGCTGGTCTTAAGTCCTTATTCGCCATTTGACAAACGAAGGCCTAAAACAGTCTTAAATCGCAGCAGAAAGGCATTAATCATGGCATTAAATGTTGCATGCACTGCACACAAAAAAACTCAATACTAATTTAAACATCCATAAATCAAGACACATTTGAGATGCAAATTGAACATATGAAGTCCTGCTTTCCCTTTTAATATTTGATTTTTCAGAGTTCATTGGCAGATTTGTTCTTGTTTTAATCATAAACTCAATTCATTTTGTCATATTTCTGAGAAAACAAGATTTCTTATGTCATTTTTGCCCTCAAATAAATGTCTTGATTTGACGATCTTTAGACGTTTGCACTTGAAGACAAGACTCAACTACAGATGAACACTTTTTGCAGCGTGATCTCAAGCTATAGTACGATTTATTTCCATAATCCAGTGCTTGAGTTAATTAAGCCCTTTTGTGTGAGATGAATTACAAATATAACGGAGATCTGCTGGAAGTTGTATTTTCAAACTTTAAGGTGTGGCTAATACAAGACATTTACATTTAGAGATCATACTGACATATTTTGTTCCATTCAAATTATTCCTTAATTTCTCTTCTTAAAAAGTCTTAAATGTGCGTTCATAAAAACTGCAGAAACCCTGTTTGTGCATTATAATGTATATGGAGCATATCTCTATGAATATGGAGCATTATGAAGCATCAGTTTGTAGGATGCAGACCTAACAAGTCTCTTTGAACAGAAACTTTTAGAAATTGTATCATATTTTTATGAAAAAAATGAAAACCTGTCTATATAGATTATGAAAACACTTATTGTGAACTAATGCTAACTGGACATATTCAGCTCGTCTTTTGTTGCATATACATTCAAACGTGATATTTGAATAAAACACATGATTTAATGTCTTTCAGATCCCAAACTTTTTACACTTAACCCCGGTTGCTATTAAGAAGCACTGTGAGGCCCTGAAGCGTGAGTTTTTCATGAGAAAGTTTTCAGTATTGGACACGTGGCAGCTAATGAGAGAGACAGATTCGTAACTCTCTTCCCGGTTTAATTTGTCCAGAGTTCTGTACGGAGTGGCCGTCTGCCCTGGACTCGGATGAGAAGTGCATGGAGCGTTTCCCAATCCAGGTGCAGAGTAAGGAATTCGTATCCGCTGGGTTGTCGCTGAGGAACCCAGACGCCAGGATAGTGACACTGAAGGTACGTCCGGCAGGTTTCTGGAGCTTAAATGAATACTTTCCAAATGATGACGTTGGTTTTGGATATGACCTCTTTGATGGAAGTTATTACACACCTAGAAACCAACTAAACTGCGTATTCTGCTTCGTTGTCCTTATTCAATAATCTGCTTGAATGGGCAAAAATTCTACACATTTTTGCAAATTTCGTTCGTTTTTCAAACAGCAGTCTATCGTGTATTTAGAGTAAACTGCATGTCAAAACAAACTGAGTTTAGACGCTTTACATGTCAGTCATTGTCTCTTTCTGTCTAATTTGGTGTTTTTGGACCTAATATGCTGTGAAATGGACTCGACATTTACTGTCAAAAGTCAGGCTACTTAAAATCTGTCTCCTCAGCAGAATAATTTACACTTAAACATATTCATTAGCACACTATGAAAGAGACCGGAGAATGAAATCAGCGTAAACGTTCCAGATAATCAATAAGTGATTTTTGCTTGAGTGAACACTGACCGTTGTCAATGAAATGCTGTTACTTGAAGACGTGCGTGATGGCCTCGTTGATTTAGAAATATATTCTCTCTTCATTTCTAATCTGAAATGTGTGATTTATCATAAATCTCTCCGCATCTGGCTGAAGAACCAGGAATCGCCATCTGACGCTGAATTAATCCCGTTGGATTAGAGCTGATGTGAAGGGGATCAAAGGGCAGATTTACGGGATGAGGGTCCCCCCCCCATCCTTTCTTAACTGAAACGGACAGAAAAGCACAGATAAATCAAGTGATATTGCATCGTGCACCATTGTTTTGAGCTTAGTGACGGCACTGGGTTGTGCAGAGTTGTGCATGATGATATTTAGTGCTTTTTGAGGGTTTGTTGTTTGAAGAATTAGATTTAATAGAAAGTATGTTCAGATGACTGGAGGAACGCCAAGTGAAAATGATTGTGTCTCATTGTTCTTGATGAACTTTCAAGACTGAGAAATAGATATCAATAAACTTTAACTAAATTTAAACGAATAGAAAATATTATAATAACTTCAGTTTTTAGTTATTAGATTTTATTATTAATTCTATATTTTTTTATTCGATAGTTATTAAGGTTTGAGTGATTTTGTGTTTTTGTCCTTTTCATGACTATTTGTTATTTTTGTATCCATGAGATACTATTTTAGTTTTTTATTAATATTTTAAATTTATTATGAATGGTTTAAATACATTTTTTTATTATTAAAAATCTAATAAATGTATAAGTTTAAATTTTTGTTTTCTGTTTATTTAAATTTTTGTTGAAGTTAATGATTTCATTGTGTTTTTGTCATTTTTATTTGTATGCATGTTATTTTTATACATTTTATAAAACAATTTGATAAATGTTGAATTTGAGTATTTTCTGATTTCATTAAATTTTTTATATTAATGATTTCATTGTGGTTTTGTCATTTTTATGCATTTTATAAAACAATTTGATAAATGTTGAAGTTTTAGTATTTCTGATTTCATTTACATGTTTTATATTAATGATTTAATTGTGTTTTTGTCATTTTTATGCATGTTATTTTTAATAAATTATATTTTTATACATTTTATAAAACAATTTGATAAATATTGAAGTTTTAGTATTTTCTTATTTCATTTAAATGTTTTATATTAGTGATTTCATGTGTTTTTGTCATTTTTATGTTTATGCACGTTATTTGTAATAAATTATATTTTTATACATTTGATAAATATTGAAGTTTTAGTATTTTCTGATTTCATTTAAATTGTTATATTAGTGATTTATGTGTTTTTGTCATATTTCATTCATTCTATTTCAGTTTGAGTTATTTTAGCACATCCAGAGATAATAAGCAGGGTCCTGATCCTCTGACTATACTTTATTCCTCGTGTAATGATGTATTTAACTCGTTAACGCTCTCCTTAATTTAAAAGCTAGTTCACATGTGTCTCTGTTCTTTGCAGGTGAAGCTCTCCAGCCTGAATCTGGATGATCACGCCAGAAAGAAGATGATTAAACTCAGTGAAGAGCGATACTGTAAAAACACCGACACGCTCACCATCACCACAGACAGGTGCGTCTTATGAAACATATTCTGTGTTTGATTCCTCAGTTCCCTGACATTAAAATGATCTGTGTGTGTGATTGTAGCTGCCCGCTGAGACAGCAGAATTATGATTACGCCATGTACCTCCTCACCGTGCTTTACCACGAGTCCTGGGTGAGTCTGCAGCCCTGATACACTGACATGTGTGTGTGATTTCAACTCTTGTGCTTCATGAGCTGTCATGTACAAGTCTGTAAGGTTCAATGTTTAAGATCATATCTACACAGTAGGGCAGGTACAGGTACATTTCATGACAACTACCAAGAAATACGCAGATCAAAATTTGCATGAAATAAAACATTTTAGCATAAAGAAAATGAACCCTGTAGATGTTAAAATAGTCTTCAGACGTCAACAATAATTGAGATTCACAATATCTACATCAGTATCAATTATCAGTAAACACTTGATTGAATTTTTTGTTAAAAGTGCTATACAGTAATACATGTTTATGTATATGGATGTTATGCATGTACATTAATTCTAGAAATGTATTTATATATATATATATACACATGCATATGTATTTATACAAAACTAAATCTAATAATAATCTAAATAAATTATTATACAATTATATACATTTTAGTTTATATGTATATTTATATTATTTATACATTTTATATAATAATATGCATAATATATTTCTTAAGGGTGGCAAAGTGTAATAGAAGCAATAATATTTTTAAACTTGTGTCAATTCACTTTTTGTACAAACATTCTAATGGCATAAATGGAGTAAATTATGACCATTCATATTTTTAAGTGAATCATTCCTGTAAGCATGAGCTATAATAATAATAGTGATTGCCTTGATTGATCATTGTGATTTCTGTATCAGCTTCTGTCTGATGTGTTTGAGTCACAGGAGAGTCTCTCTGATGTCTGTCACTGAACACATCAATATTTCATATCTCTATTGTACCTGAACTCTTATGAAAGTTTCAGCCGGGTGGAGACCCCCTGTGGGACGACATTAAACGATAGGATGAGGGGGGGCAGGAATAAAGCCTGGGAATAATCCACAATGGTGCACTTTGGGTTTTTACATCCCCTGACCTAAGATTGAAATTAAACTTGAAATGTAATTATTATTATTATTATTAAAAAAAAAAATTTCAGGCCTGAAAAGTAGAATTGGAAATATTTTATTTATTTATTTTCTCTGAACAAAATTGTATTTAAATTTATTTTAACATATACAATCTTTTTTATGGCCAAAATATATATTGAAAATATATTTCAAAGCCTTCAAAATGCTAAAATATACTACAAAATGTGCAAGAAAAAAAATATATTTATTTTCTTAAAATTCATTTTTGCTAAATGCAAAATACATTTTTGAAAAATATATTTTGAACAATATAAATACATTTTGTTTGAAAATATAGTAAGAAAAATATATACAAAAAATGTTTTTACATATATTTTACAATATATTAGCAATTATATGAGTGGGCTTGTTTTTAAATGATAAACTCGTCTGAAAACAACTACAAATAAGGTTTCAATTTTTGGTTTAGTTTTAATTCTTACCTTGAGCTTGATCCACAATGTGTAGTGGTGAAACCTGCAGCAATCCATCACTCAATTAATGTCATGATTATCCGCCTGATTCGATGATTGACAGCTGTCTCGCCCAATGAGCAACGAGAGTGCAAACGGCGGCTGAATGGAAGCGTCTGATTGGCTGACAGGGAGATTCCATTGGAAAAAGCAGCTGGCAGGCGCCTCAGAAGATTCTCATTACAGCACGATGAAATGCGTCATCAATAATTCACGTCATATCTGCGTGAAAGAACCGTCTCCTCTTACACCGAGTTCACAATCAAAGATGAGAGCGGCTTTTTAATTGACAGATGTAATGAGATAGTCTCTTTTGTGAAATAAGTGAGACTCGAAGCGATTAGTAACCTTTGAGTGTCGCATGATTCACCTCATTAGCACATGAATTAGCAGCGCTTTCTGATAAAACACAGATTAAGGACAAGAGCGGTGTCATTTATACACCTGAACTTCTCAAAGTCGGCAAACTGAAGGCTTCCTACGCAGATTATCTTCTTAAAGCATCTTTGAGGAGTAAAGAACGTGATCTTTTAGATTCAGACAAGGACAACCACCAAAAAAAATAAAGGATCGGATGTCAATAAAATGCAACAAATGCTCAAGATGTGCATTTTCCCATCATGCTCTTGTCGCTGGAGACTGGCTGGCTTCGGTGTTGTGTAACTATGTTGTGAGCTTCACTAAGAAGCCTGGCCAAGAGCCACGCTCCAGCTTCGTTTGGGAAGTGAAACGGTGTCCGCTGGCCTTTCGCTAGCACAATGGCGGCTCGGAGCGCTCGGGACGGGGTAGAGTGACGTCGAGTGGGAACGAGGGGGGGGGCGCTTCGCCACAAAGCAGTCGATTGTTTCAGATCACGAGGGGGATTGTATCTCCAAGACCTGATTTAGCTGCCAATACGGCTACAGGATAATCCATTCAAACTGTTCACATTGACTGGAACAAACGTGGCCTGCAAGTGTTTCCAGAGGTTAAATATCACCCCTTTTTTCCATTTCATTTGGTTTTTAATGCGTCGTGAAGTCATCACAACCAACATGTGTTTCTCAATGCAGTGTACTGTAGGGTGGCCAAACAGCAAAAAAGATAATAAAAATCAATAAATAAAACAGCTCGACAATATATTGGGATATTTGTGGGATGCATTTTTCCTAATTTTAAATATATTTAGTTTAAATTAAATGCTAAAATATTTACAAAAATACATTTTCCAATCTTAAAATGCATTTGGGTAAAAATAAGAAAATTTAATTTAAGTAACTAAAACTTGTCAATTTATTTATGCATATATATATTTAAATAGCAATAAAGGAAATGTATTTTTCAAATGTTTAATATTTAATTTAAACCCTTGTTTCTGATCTTTAAATACATTTTAGGTAAAAAAGCATAAACATAGGAAATATGTTACTACGACTTCATTTTCATCAAAATATATTTATGTAAATGTGATTTATAATATGATAAGAGCTGAAGGAAATAGATTTTTCAAATATATTTACATTTTGGTAAATATAATAAATAAATAATATCAAAATATTAAAAAATATATATATATTAGCAATTTGTATTGCTAAAATAAGTTTCAACTGTATGCTAAATAAACAATGCAACTTAAGGATATGTATTTTTCAGTTTTATTTTTTACAAAAAAGCTTCAAATGCTAAAATATATTCCATAATGTACAATAAGAGGTGTTTCCAGTCCTTTTGGGTAAATGTTGGAAATATAAGTTACTAAAACTTCAAAATATATTTATGTATTTACATATATTTATTTATGCTAACAATATATTTCTTGATCAAAAATATATGCTGCTAAATATTTGTTGAAAACAATGCAGTTTATGGAAATATATCTTTCAAATTTAAGTTCAAACCTTCAAATGCTAAAATATATTACAAATGTAGAAGAAAATACATTTCTGATAAGAAAATATATTTTGGCTAAAATAATATTTTGAATAATATAACTAATTTAGATTATGCTAACATTAGCATTCTATTAAATGTATTTAAAAATATACATTAGCATTATATTTTGAAATATATGTAAAAATATATCTGTAAACACAATAATTTGTAATCAAACGTTTTTTCATTATATGGGGAAACGTCACACTTTTCAATTGAAAAATGTGAGTAATTTCCAAACATGGGGTCTATATTGATTTCTCATTGAGTTTAACGCTTGGTTTGGTGTTTCCTGAACAGAGGAGCTCTCCAACAAGCCATATTTGTCTTTCTGGTTAACCGATCAGCGCTGGCCTGACGAAAGCAAACCACGAGCGTCTCCATGTCTTCAGTCAGGTCCTGAATAGTGATCGACCGATATTGATTATTTGTACGTTTATGTACGTGATAACCGATATGCAGAACCAATATTTATTTACTGTTATAAAGTACAGAGTGAAGTCCATTCTTCACTTTGGTTTTTCCTCCTTTCAGTCGTCTTAACAACAACAAACAACTGTTGAAAATTAACATTTTCATGTAAAATTGAATCTTACAACAATAAAAACATTTTATTTATAAAAGCATCATCAGCAATACTGATATTAACAATAAGCAAAATAATGTCTAATGTATTCAAATGGAGAGAATAAAGGACAGAAGTCATATCAGCTTCATTTTAAACTACAGTTTTAGGTTTATAATCTGTTTAATAGACTAAAGAGTGAAGAATAATTCACTGAATAATATTCTCTGGAATATTGAAATAAGCTATAACTAACAAAACATCGTATTTTATTGCATTTCTTAACTGTTTTATCAGAATTATTAAAATGTTTTTGTCTAAATTATGAAAACTGCTGACAGCGGTTTATCTATTTACACAGAACTATACTCAAACTAATCGCTTGCAGAGATAATAAATCATTAATTTAGATAGAGATGTATTTATTTAGATGTTTATTAGTGAAATAATGGTTCTATAGTAAATGTTAATATAATTTAGTGTGTTTCAAACGAGTGAATCTTGTATAAAATTACATGCGGTGTGTGTGTGTGTGTGTGTCCACTGCTCCAGGTGTGTGTGTGTGTGTGTCCACTGCTCCAGATGTGTGTGTGTGTGTGTGTGTGTGTGTGTGTGTGTGTCCACTGCTCCAGGTGTGTGTGTGTGTGTGTACTACTACTCGGTGTGTGTGTGTGTGTGTGTGTGTGTGTGTGTGTGTGTGTGTGTGTGTGTGTGTGTGTGTGTCTACTGCTCCAGGTGTGTGTGTGTGTGTGTGTCCACTGCTCCAGATGTGTGTGTGTGTGTGTGTGTGTGTGTGTGTGTGTGTGTGTGTGTGTGTGTGTGTGTGTGTGTGTGTGTGTCTACTGCTCCGGTGTGTGTGTCTGTGTCTGTGTGTGTGTGTGTGTGTGTGTGTGTGTGTGTGTGTGTGTGTGTGTGTCTACTGCTCCAGGTGTGTGTGTGTGTGTGTGTGTCCACTGCTCCAAGTGTGTGTGTGTGCCCACTGCTCCAGGTGTGTGTGTGTGTGTGTGTCCACTGCTCCAGGTGTGTGTGTGTGTGTGTGTGTCCACTGCTCCAGGTGTGTGTGTGTGTGTGTGTCCACTGCTCCAAGTGTGTGTGTGTGTGTCCACTGCTCCAAATGTGTGTGTGTGTGTGTGTGTGTGTGTGTGTCCACTGCTCCAGGTGTGTGTGTGTGTGTGTGTGTGTGTGTGTGTGTGTGTGTGTGTGTCCACTGCTCCAGGTGTGTGTGTGTGTGTGTGTGTGTGTGTGTGTCCACTGCTCCAGGTGTGTGTGTGTGGACTTGGATGGGTTAAATGCAGAGAACACATTTCACTGCTGGTTATACTCTGTATAATTGTGTATGTGACAAAAAAAATATATATATATATATATATATCGTTTTTTTTTTTTCAAAACCGATATACGATTAAGGTAAAATGCTTAAATATTGGGAAAAATATATCGGTGGATCTCTAGTCCTGAATTACACTCCCATTCTCTCCAGTGAAAGGCCACTCTCATCAATTAGTCCCAAACCATTTGATTTGCCTCTTCGGCTAAATTGAATCATTCGGGTCAACAGTCCTAATCAAATCCTCACGATCCGGCCAAACCACCTTCATCTCCATAGAAAGCTCCTAATCCATCAGTAGTGGCCTGCGGAGAGGGAAAGGGAGAACGACGAGGGCAGGACCTGTATTGATAGTCATTAGTCTGAAGCACCTGCACCAGAGGCCTTCACACACACAAAGACGCTTTTGTCACCGAGGATGGGAAGTATTGGGAAAATGTAGTCTCGGGCAAAAAAGGGACTCCAAGGGTTCTTATCAAACCCAAGCTGTCTTTAAAAGTCCGCGGCACTCGTTCAAACGCTTAAGCAAATGTTGAGCGGCGTCTCTTCATGTTTTCTGCTCGTCGAGTTTAAGTAGCCGTGTTTATTACAGCAGTTTCTTCCAAATCAGCTTGATCCAAGACGGTCAAGAAGTATAGTTTTTCAGTGTTTAAACAATCTTAGTCTAGGTTGGTAACTAAGTATGTCTTATAGTACACTGTGTGTACTGAGTATATGTATGTGTATTCTGCACATTGTCTTCTGTACAGTCTGTAAAGATGTACTGTCCATATGTAAATTGTTTTGTTTGTCTGGAGCACGCTCGTAAGAATTTCACTTGTGCTGTGGTGATGTGACAATAAAAGTGATTTGATTTGATTTAAATGTGCTTTTTGACATTTTCTCATCAAATCACGTTTATCAGAAGATAATATTGTCAGTCTTGGATAATTAAGTGTCACATGCTCTCAGGCACTCGTCCTGCAGTTGATGATCTATGAGATAGTCAAAAGTCGCATAGCAAGAAACTGGCTTGTGTATATGATGTGCAATGAAAATATCTGCCTATTTAGCATTCTTTAACATTATTTTCGTAATGATGAATAAGCATTGATAAACACTTTAAACACTTTTTCATTAGTACAACAATATGACACAAAATATATCTGGCCAAAATATATAAAAATAAAAATAATAGGTTTTAGTTACTTGGGTGTGTTTTTTTCTATCAAAATAAAGTAAATATATTAAAATCTATATTAGCTATATATATATTTTTATATATTATGTAAAAAAACAATGCAGCTTAAGAAAACATATTTTGTTTAAATCATCCAATGCTAAAATATATTTCAAAATGTGAGAAAGAAAATGCTTTTATAATCTTAAAATACACTTTTGGGTAAATGCAGAATGTAAAACATTTATATTTAGATTGAAAATGTGATAATTAAAAAACATTTTATATGAACATTAAAATATTATTATTATATATATATATATATATAAAATCATATTATTATATGATTTTATATCCATTCTTTGTATATGTGTATTTGTAAGTAATTGTTTAACAATATAAAATATATTTATATTCAGATAATAAGTAATTAAGGAAATAAAAGCATTTAATTAAAACATATATTTAAAAGTAATATATATATATATATTTAGATTTAAAATTATACATTAAAAAATAATGAAACAAAAAACAATTATACTTGTACAAATACAATAAAAATATATATATATTCAAAATATAAATATATTACATATATTCAAAAACATTATATAAATATATTTTAGTATATATTTCCATCAATGTTTTGTCTTTTTTTTTTGTTGTTGTATATTTTAATATATTTCCCATAGTGGAGACTTAATGTTTTTCCATGTTAAATGTAATCCCATACAGTCACAGGTGTAAAAGACTGCTGATTTTATCTTTACCTAATTTAATTTGGGTCATATTGTACAATCTGACGATTGCAGCAATCATAATCATAGTCATGATTTTCACCACAACACATTTGAGAGTGCACACCGAACATTTAGCTGATATCTTCCAGTTGATCAGTCAATCATTTTCACTCTCAGTCTTTAAAACAGTTTTTGTCATGTCACTGTTTTACAGAAAACCGAGGCGTGGGAGCAGGAAAAGACGCGTGCGGATATGGAGGAGTACGAGTGGGAAGACAGTCCATCCCAAAAGAGTGTTCTGGACACTCTCCTGCGCATGCGACCGCTTGGAGCGAAGGATGAGGTGGAGGAGGGAACCAGGGAGGAGCTGCTGGGGCAGCCGGCGGTGCAGGAGTACAGAGACTCGATGCTCAGGCTGAAGAACGAGGGAGAGACCGAGGAAAATCTACAGAAGTATAAAGAGGCTGTGAAGAAGCTCTTTAATATCTGAGCTCTGTTATAGGGAATATACATGTATAATGTCATATTAAAATGTGTTTGGGGAAGTGAAAGCAGCAAGGTGACTTTTTTCCACTAATGAGCCATGCATTGGCTTTCTTATTTTGATGTGGTTTTCAAATTATATGCAAAATTCTACTATAATTTATGAAAAATAAATGAATAACTATTAATGAGCAATGCTAACCAATTTCTGCTTTGTTGTGTTTTTATTTATTTTTATGAAAAACTAAAAGCAGTATTAATTCAGTCTGAATTGTGGGATAAAAGGTCACAATTACTTTTTTGTGGCAGAAAGAAAAAGTCAAATTCTGACTTTCTGAGATGTAAACTTAAAAATTGTGAGAAAAGTCAGAATTTTTAGTGCATCTCACAATTCTTTGTTTATCAGAATTTTGAAGGGACAAAAAAAGAGACTTTTTAATTCTATTGCAGAATCAGGCTTCCATAGTTATTAGATTAAATTATGGGACAAAACTTCTGTAGGGGGAAGCCTGTTGCTTTGGTTTGCATTTCACAAGACCGGTTGCAATGCTGCAAATGAAAATTGAGATATTCTGCATTAAGCTCTCTTTTATTTCATGAAAAAATTAAATAATGCAGGTTTGAATGAGACTCGGGTGAGTCAACAATTACCAATTGTCTTGAAACAATTCCCCCTAGAACATTAAACAGCAACTCTCCACACTCAGACCCACACAAAACATTCCCTCGATGGTGCATCATTACTGCACCCCACTGAAAGGACGCTTTGAGCCAAGTAAAAATACCTCAGCACTCCATTAGTTCCTGCTCGGAGCGGTCTCTTCTGGGAACGCAGAAACCCAACTCCTCCGCGAGAGCTTCCGGGCCGCTTCCACTCGGACATGGAAAGTGGCGGCAGTCTTGCGCATCTTAAAGCACTTAGCAACCAACTGCCTTGTGGAACAAAACTGTCAGGTGTTCTCGACTGGATGAGTGTTTTCACTCGACTGTATCCGAAAATAAGACTTTAAAAGGTGTAATTAAAATATAAACTGTGTATAAATATAAATCAGTTTAATGAAATTCTAAAGGCTTGACATGCACAAAACTGTCCAAGAAATAATACTTCCATAAAATACATACTTTCATCACTTTATGAAACAAGATCTTGGTTGAAAATTCACAAACTCTGATCCAAAACCTAGTGTAGCCTCCTTATGCAGTATTTAAAGGGGTCATCGGATGCCCATTTTGCATAAGTTAATATCATTCTTTAGGATCTTAATTAAAAGTCTATAACATACTTTGATTAAAATGTCTCAATGGTAGTGTGAAAAACACCTTTTTAACCGGTCAAAATCAGCTCTGTTCTTAGCAAGCTATTATAGTCCATGTCCCTTTAAATGCTAATGAGCTCTGCTGACCCCGCCTCTCTTCCGGTGATGAGCAGTACTGTTTACTTTAGCCACAAAACTTGCTAACTAGTACATTATTAGGAAAGGCGATTGGCAAAGATTCATAAAAACCCCTTGCGCTCACTTCTTCTGTAGATAAAGCTGAATCACGAATGATTTCGTTGAACATAGACGTATTTATGTAGATCGAGGATCGGCGCATTCACTTCAAAATTAAATTAATGTTAATCCTCTGCGTCTTCAGCGACTAGTAAATGACGACTGCTATATTCATTATTACATCCATCAACAAAACGCCTCAATCGCTTAATCTGAGACCTCTCCCGTCCCACTCCCACAAAAAAAAATCCCGTCCAGTTCCACTCCTGGAAGAATGACTCCCATTCCCTCCCACTCCCGTGTTTTTTGTTTTTTTGTCTGAAATCTGTCAGTTACAGTAAAAATATAGTACAGATCACAGCGTGCCCACCTTAGTTGAATAAAACCCCAAAATGTAGTTTTGTATTATATTGAACTGAAAGCCAGCTTATTCACAGTGTACTGTACATTGCACACATTACATTTAATGTAAATCATCCATGAAAAAATTCTATTTTTATTTTTAGATATTTCACTCTCTATAGATTTTTTTTTTCAAAGGCGGAGTTTCGAAGTTTCTCGCTCAAGTTCACATGAGACCTAAAGCACATCCTGTTTGCTTTAAAGCGCAACGTTTCGTTGTTATTCTGACTGCACACAAATAAACATAGAGTCTTTACAGATTCGAACTATAGTTTATAGTTTATTTATATAAAAGGTATATTTGTGTATAAAGTTTGGTATCATTATTACTATCACCGGTTCCGCCCACTCCCGCTGACATTGTTTCCTGTCCCGTCACAATCACATGATTCATAGCGATTATGTTTCCCATCCCGCGGGATTCCCGAAAAAATGTCAGCCTCTAGTGGACAGCTCTCTGCTTAATCAGGACGGGTCTACGGTAAAACGGTCTTTTCAATCAACTCGTGGGAGCGGTCTTTACAGAACTACGTCATTCTGACAGCAATCTCAGAACAGCCTGATTTGAGAAAAGTGATTTTAAAAAAAAAAAAACACAGGGTGGATTTTTATCATTATAGGATGGATGTGTACACACACTTCCAACACACAATTGTTAAAACAATTTGAAAAGTGAATTTAGCATCCGATGACCCCTTTAAATGCATCATAGTACAGACTTCTATAATGCCTTGTTTTGGCCAAATTCTAAAGCAGCATGTATTTTTTTGCAAATGCACATTTCCAGAATACATTACAACAACCTAAGTGAAAACAAACACAATATCACTTATTTTTACATTCATTTTAATTAATTTAATAGCAAATATATAATTTGAAATATAGTTAAATCCAACTTAAATGGACTGTTTACCCCATAGCTTTAGAGCATTAGCTCAGCATACAACACCTAACTCTGCCCATGTAGAGCGTTCCAAATCAATCACTTATGAGGTTACATCTCGCATGCTGACTTAGAAAGCAGTTGGAAGAATAAATTAAGGCAGTTTACTAGGTTTTGAAACACTAAAATCAATCTTCAGAATTGTTTAACTTCTATCTTTTACACAAATGCTCATGGTGACGTTTTGAAGTCCTCTGGTGAATCCTCAAATTCCTACGAAGTACTAAAGTTCATTTTTTATAGTCCATGGATGGCACTGAATGGGAAGTTTAGGGTAAGATGTTTAGGTTTGACTATATGCAAAGACGAGTCATAAAAAGTGAACAACCACATCAGGTGGTTTTGAAAGCGAGTCTTTAGCACATACACCTTCAGTTTGAATTAAACCATATTAAATGTTAGCAGCATCTACAAAACATGATCATCTGATTATGAATGGGTTCTCCAAATCTGGGCCTGGAGTGCCACTGTACTCTCCAACCTCTATTAAACTCACCATCTTGTCATTTTCTTGTAGACCTTGATTAGCTTGTTCAGGTGTGTTTGATTAGGGTTGGAGCTAAACTCTGCAGGACATTTGGCCCCCAGGGGCCGACTGCACCAGCTGTGCATAAGTTCAAACTTAGCCTAGTGACTTGGAGTAACGGCTGGAATAAAACGGCAGATTGACTGAATTGCATCAAGTATAAGCTCATGTATAACCTGATAGACTTCAGATCCCGTAGACATATAATAATATTGACATTTAAAAGTAGTTAGGATAAACAGGCAACAACTTATGCTCACATAATGTGAAGGCTGCTACTGGATTACTGAAGGTAAATATCACATTATACAGCTGTGCATTACTTTATGGAGAGGTTACGGCCTACTTGCTACATTCTGCCTTAAGAACAAATTGTGCAACCGAATAAAGTAGAGTTACAAACTCGCTATAGTTAAGCCTCTAGTGTGGACTTTATTCCAATGTAAGTAAGAACTTACGAACGGCTGGTGCAACCCTACCCAGTGCCAGATGTGAAGAACCCCGCTTTACGAACTTTCTCTTACGATGACGTATTTGATGAGTCTCATTGATCCTCTCTTGCACCTCAGATTTGTCCTGTACCTGCCCTTCCGACGCCTCCGGCCTCTCCAGCTCAGAGCCACAAACACCGAACAACAGCAGCAGAACGTGATGGTAGCACAGGTCGCTAAAGCCACCAGTGCAGTGTTGGCCGCCAAATGCCACACTGACATCAAGCCTCCATCCCCACCGGGTTGAATTGCATCACCTGTAGTGATGTTCCTGCTGATGTAAACCTTCGTGTTGTTGGGGTACGGTTGACTGTCCACCATGCTGCTAGTTGGGGCAGTTAGAGAAGAACTCAAACTACGGGTGGTTGCGGAGTTGTCCATTCGAGTGTGTGTGAAACTTAGGGTCAGGTGTCTGGGGGTTGTAGAACCATCAGTGGTGATTGTAGGATTTGTGGTGGTTAAGATCTGTAAGGTTCTTGTGTTACTCTTAGTTGTTTCTTTTGTTTGGGATAAAGTAGTAGTTTGGGTTGAGGTTTGTAAAGGAACGTCTGTAGAAGTTAAGGGGTCTGTGGTTGTCCACTTTGACGTAGTAGTCATCTGATCATAAGGTGTAGAACCCATTTTAATCTCTGATGTGCTTTGAGCAGTTTTAGCTTGTATCGTTTCATATGCAGCTGTAATTTGGGTCGATGTTAGTAAGGGAACATTTGCAGAAATTAAGGTTTTCGTGGTAGTTGATGCTTCAGATTGTAAAGGTGCATAAGTCTGGGCGGTAACCGTCTCAAAAACAGTTGTTTGCGCTGTAGTTTTTGTATAATCTTCCAATTTGGACTTATAAAGTGAAGTAGCTTGCTCTGTAGCTTGGGTTAAGGTTTGTTGGGTACTTGTCAAGACCTTGGTAAAAGATTGCATAGACTTTTGAGAAGCCAAAGAGTTTGTAGTCTGTAGAGTTGAAGTGTGTAATCCCAAATGCTGTAGGATGGTTGAGGAACTTGAAGATTGCACAGTGTCTTGAGAAGCCGTCGCCAAAGAGTTTGTACTCTGTAGAGTTGAAGTGTGTAATCCCAAATGCTGCAGGATGGTTGAGGAACTTGAAGATTGCACAGTGTCTTGAGAAGCCATCGCCAGAGAGTTTGTACTCTGTATAGCTGTAGTTTTTAGTCCTAAAGTATGTTGGGTAGTTGAAGAACTTAGAGCTTTGTTAAATGAGGAGGAGGTCAAAGTAGAGTCGAAGTAGTCAGTTGTAGAGCTTGGGTGGGCTGTGGTTATATAAACAGGTGGGGGTTTGGGATTCTTTGGTTTAAAGTATCAGTTGTTGTATCAGGTTCACCCATCGGAGAGGCGGTTGTATAATGCAGGTTTGTCGATGCCCGCTGTGAAGTAGAAGTCGTCTGTTGGGGATTGAGTGTAGAGTTCATTTTAGGCTCTGATGTAGTTGATATAACGTCTTCTGGTGTGCTTTGAGCAGTTGTAGCCTGTATTGTAGTACAGCGAGGGAGGGCATGTTGTACATGATGCGCAGTAGGAACAGCGCGAGTGGTTTGTTGGGGGGTTGTGGGTTTTTTCGTGCTAGTGGAGGCAGGAGTGATGGAACGGATGGGCGGGTTGGGTGGATAGTTAAACTGACGCTTGTCAGAGGTCAGCGGCTCTGAAACATTGAGCCGTGAGGAGGACATATGAGGCAGCACACGCACGTTGGTGGTGAAGTATTTCCCGAACACCAACAGGTCAGGATCCACACCTGAGCGACAAACATCTCAATCAGATCATTTATAAACAAGCTTAATCCTAATAAAATAAATGTGTAGACTGAGGGAATATTCAAAATACTGAAATGCACTCAGTAATTCGGTTCAGATTATGTATAAATGTCTTGCATGGATAAGGAATTGTGTTTTTTTTTTTTATAAATATTGAAAGCTTTTAATGTAGGCATGCAAGCGTCATTAAAAGAAAAGGAAAGATCATCGTGGTTTTATATTTCCTCAGAGCAAAGTAGATTTCGGTGTGCAGTTTCTCACCTTTGGTGACATTATAGAGGATGACATTTCCTCTGTGGTGAGGAATGCAGCTCTCAAGGTTCGGACACTGAAGATGAAAGCAGTTCACGCTGTCCTGAGTGGTGTTGAAATGAAACACAGCCAGGTTGCAGGCGACTGTATATGCAATTCATAAGTTAAAGTCCATTAACAAAATCTTCCTGCTTGAAGTATACTTAAAAATATAGGTGTATGCATTTCCATTATACAATCATTTTAGGTAATAAACATTTGTTCACAGTTTTATTTTTAAGTCAAAATGATAAAGGTAATTATAACATACCTATACATAACATAACATAACATAATACATATTATTTATAACATACCTATACATAACATGACATAATACATATGTATGCATTATAACATACATATAATTTGTTCACAGTTTTATTTTTAAGTCAAAATGATAAAGGTAATTATAACATACCTATACATAACATAACATAATACATATGTATGTATTATAACATACATATAATTATATAACAGTCATTTAGAATACACATGTATTTTTCCATGCATATATTTAATCAATAATTTAGTTAAGAAACAAATTCCTCAAAATGTCAATAAAGCTATGATACAATTTCCATTGCAATAATTACTATATAAAGTATTTTACCTCTATAACATGCTTTAAAATATGAATATTGTTGACTCTTATGACAAATTGCATGTGATGTTCCTCATTTGGAAGTTTCTAAAATCATCTTCTAAATTAGTAAATGTAAATATTAGAGTATCTGTATAATTTTATATTTTCTCAAGCTAAACATTTCACAAAATACATTTGTTTTAACAGTAAAATAATAGACGTGATGTTCAAACTGAAGACAAAGTGCATTTTAGACACACTTCGTTGCTAAATAACAAATGAACGTGATTGCAAATGAACCTTTCAATTCATAACCATCACGCTTCATTTTTGATCTCTCACTGTGTTTGAATCAGCTGGTGTTTTGGTGGTTTTTAGTGGATATATGAAATCAGTTCTCCTCAGGTTCATCACATTAACTATCAACATGTTCAACTGAACTAACCATACCACAATTATGCATCGTTTTCAAAATCAATCTAATGTTTTTGTGAAATGTTTTGCTTGTAGAGTGTGCTTACTGTCTTTATTTCAAACAAATGGCACTTGGTTTGATGTTTTGTTATCTACTGCAATGGCATTCAGACTAGTTTTAGGTGCTACTTTAGGTAGTCAATTCTTGCTTGTAAAGCATAGACTCACAGTTGCGCGTTAGGCAGCAGGCTCTGCTGCATTTCACCGCAGACTCCTCCTGATAAAGCTTCAGGATGTGTGCTCCTCTGCGCTGAGATTCCTCTATGTCCACATACAGTCCTGGATACCTGCGGATCCAGCAGCTCTTATAGTAAGATGTCGGAGAGCAGCTGGAGTCCGAAGAGCAGATCAAACCCAGAATCCACAGCAAACTCCACGCGACGGTCATGGCGCGAGTCGGTCGTCCTATCCGCGAGGCTGAACGGTTAAGTCATGTTGTTTTAAAGCGCTCGAGGTGAGCGGCACCTGCGCAGGTAACAGGTGTGTGTGGTGATGAAGAGCGCGCGTGAGGCGAGCGAGAGCACATCCTTTATTCCGTCCTCCACGTTCATTCAATTAGGCTATTCATTCACAAATAAATAAATAACTCTAACTGCTCCAATGGCGATTTTACGAACTCATTTGCCGTTCATTTAGTTCTTTTCACAATACAACTAAAAACTGCATAAACTGCATAAATACAAATTAAATTGATTTTATGTATAAACATGTAGCCTACAATAATGTCGTTCTATTAAAGGGATAGTTCACCCAAAAATGAAAATTCTGTCATTAATTACTCACCCTATTGTTGTTCCTAACCTCAAGACCTCTATTCATCTTCGGAACACAAATGAAGATATTTGTGATGAAATCTGAGAGCTCTCTGACCCTGCATAGACAGCAAGGGTCCACATTCAGTGTCCAGAAAGGTAGCAAGAACATTGTTAAAACAGTCCATGTGTCATCCGTGGTTCAATCATATTTTTTTGAAGCTATAAGAATATTTGTTATAAAGAAAACAAAAATAACAACTTTGTTCAACAATTCTTCTCCTACGTCACCCAAGTGCCATTTTGAAGATTATCATGACACATGCACACTCTTTTCTTATGTAAATAGCGTATGCTATTGACAGAGCACTGAATAAAATTAAGATTGAACCTCTGATGTCACATGGACTATTTAGTCTTTGTTACCCATAAAATGATAACATTAACTTGGAACTTGATTTTGTTTCCTTTATTCCACTAGTGCAGAACTCACACCGTACACATTTTGGTCATTGTTGTTGTTTACTTGTAGTTTAGAATTTGTGTACATTTATATGTGCATACATGTGTGTGTGGTCAAACACGCTGGGAATATATACTTTCAATTATAGATTAAATATGGAATTGTTATAGAAGTTCAGCAAGCTTCATCAAGCAGCGACATACATTGCCTGATTTTTTTATACCAGTGTCTTTTTTCCTCTCACGCGATCACATGAGCCCACTGAAGCAACGTTCTTAAAGGGACAGCACACAACATTCCGGCCCCAATGACCCAAACAGGTCATTCAAACAAAGGAAGGGTGATGTCTCAATTAAGCTAATTTAACTGATCAGATTCAACATGAAGATTGGCTTCCAGGAGGCAGATTTTGTCTGCAGGACGGTTGAAAACTCCCGCCTGTGTTTTCACTTCCACAGTACGCACCAGTCCATCTGCACCTGGATAAACTTGAGTAATCAGACCTAACGGCCAATGATTGCGTGGTGTATTTTCATGCAGAATAATCACAAGATCTCCTACTTGAAGATTCCGCTTTGGTTGTAGCCATTTTTGGCGTTGTTGCAATGCAGGTAAATACTCCTTGAGCCATCGGCACCAGAAGACATCTGCCAGATATTGTACTTGGCGCCATCTTCGTCGATAAAGGTCTTGTTTAACGAAGGCTCCTGGAGGTAGAGTTGGACCTGAACGGAGTAACAATAGATGATTTGGGGTGAGTGGTAGAGGATCTGATGGGTCATCTGAGAGTTTAGTGATTGGTCTACCATTGACAATAGACTCAACACAACAAAACAGTGTTGTCAGACCCTCGTCATCTAGTGCCTGCTGCAATAGGACAGTGTTTAGAATGGAACGAACAGTGCGAATTTGTCGCTCCCAAACACCACCCATGTGTGAGGCGGCAGGTGGATTGAAGATCCATTTTACATTGTTCTGCAGCAGGTAATCAGAAATCTTTGGTTGATTCCATTCACTGATGGCTTTCCGCAACTCTCGTAATCCACCGACGAAATTAGTTCCATTATCTGATCGTATTTCCGTGGGTGGGCCTCTTCTAGCGATAAATCGCTGTAAGGCGTTGATGAAAGAATCGGTATCAAGGGTGTGTGCCACTTCCAAGTGAATGGCTCGTAGTGAGACATGTAAACAAACATCCGTACCTCTTGAGCTCACTGCGTGCCTTCTTAACCAAGAATGGCCCGAAATAGTCTATGCCCACACGAGTGAATGGAGGCTCACCTGGAGTCACTCTAGAGCCAGGTAAGTCTGCCATTTGCTGGGATTGTGGTTTAGCTCTTAGCTTGCGACACTGTAGACATGACTTGAGAGCTCGGTTGATTACAATCCGTCCCTTTATTATCCAGAAGCGTTGAGAATGTCTGCAAGTACTCGCTCTGGACCTGCATGACCCAAGCGAAGATGGTAGTGACTGATAATCAGCTGGGTGACATGATGATCGTTAGGTAGGATCACTGGATGTTTAGCCTCAAAAGGAATTGGAGCATTTGATAGTCTGCCTCCCACACGGAGTTGGTTGTTTTCATCCTCAAAGGCTTTAAGCTTGAGAAGGGAACTGGATTTGGCTCGAGAAGATCCAAAAGATTCCATTTGTATGTAGTTGAGAATGGCTAACTCTGCTTGTTGAATCTCACTAACAGTGATGGGTTCGGAAAGATGCACACTTGCTTTCTTGCGTAACAAAGCCTTGACACGCAACAGGATAGCAGTAGCCCTTTTTAATCGATACCAACTGGAGTATCGCTCCAGTAGTCTGTCCACTGCATTTTCATCACTTGATTTGGTTTTATGCTGGCTGCATAGACTTCTTTGGCTCGTTTGATCTCTGCTTCCTCTGGCAAATCATTTATGATCGGGCTGAGCAGGCCAATGTTCCTCCTCAAGTTGTAGAAAGTGCGGACCAGATACCCATTGTTCACTCGACAAAATCTCTCCCATACTCATTCCTCGAGAGACATCATCTGCAGGGTTCAAGCAGAGTCAATGTGTTTCCACTGGCTTGGTTCTGAACGCTCATGTATTTTTGAAGTACGGTTAGCGACGAACGTCTTGAAACGACAATGTTTGTTGTTGATGTACTGAAGTACGATAGTACTGTCTGTCCAAAAGAAAGTCCTTTCAATTGGAATCTCCAAGTGCCGCTTGATATGCTGATCCAGCTCTGTAGCAACTACTGCTGCTAGTAGCTCCAGTCGTGGTATACTAACTGGCTTGATTGGAGCAAGTCTGGCCTTTGACATCACCAGCCTGCAGGTGTCACCAATCCTGATGTATGAAACGGCACCATAAGCCAGTTCCGAAGCATCGGAAAAGTGATGGAGCTGGGTCGGTAACAAACAACTAGTGGATGTTGGTCTAAGGCATCTTGGAATTGTCAGTGCTGACAACAGAGGCAAGTCGTTCAACCATCTGTGCCATTGCGCTGCTATGTCCACCGGTAACTCCTCGTCCCAGTCTACTTTCATGCGGCACAACTCTTGAAATATTGCTTTGGTTTTGAGCACGAAAGGGCTTGCGAATCCTAAAGGATCATAGATGGAACTAGTAGTGCTCAATACTCCTCTCTTTGTTACAGGCTTGCCCACTGACTTGACATCAAATGTGAAGCAATCTCGTTCTACATCCCAAAGGACGCCCAGTGTTCGTTCAAATGGCAAATCCTCTTGGTCAAGGTTTACCTCGTGTAACGATTTTGCCCAATCATCAGGTGGTATTGATTTCATCACTTCCTTAGAATTGCTTAACCACTTGGTTAATCTAAAGCCTCCACATGTGAGCAGTTCCCGTAATTCGGAAGCAATTTTAATGGCGGCCTCTACTGTTGGTACTGACTTAAGGCAATCGTCCGACGAGAAATTTCGCTCAGCGTTTCCACTGTGTCGTCCGAGAAGTTTCCATGATTGTCCTCCGCCACTGCTGCAAGGCAAAATTGGCAGCACTAGGACTCCAGACTCCTCCAAACAGATGTGCCGTCATACGATAATGCTTAGGTGGTTTGTCTGGGTCATTATCTTCCCACCACAGGAAGCGAAGCACATCTCTTTCATCAGATGGCACTCGGACTTGATAAAACATGCTCGATGTCCGCATTCAGAGCAACTGGTTCTTGCCTAAACTTGAGAAGAACTCCGAGTAGTTTGCTGGTAAGGTCTGGGCCTTGGTGAACATGATCATTTAACGAAGTACCTTGGTATCGTGCTGCACAATCGAAGACAATACGAACCTTCTCTGGCTTGCGTGGATGTAGCACTGGATGATGCGGCAGATACCACACGCAACCATCTTCTCTGTTAATGTCAACGACTTCTTCTGCGTATCCTTTCAGCAAAGAGTCTCTTATACCTTCTGTATACTTCTGACGCAAAGTCAGATCTTTCTTTAGCCTCTTTCCTAGAAGGTTTAATCGATGTTTAGCCATTGTGTAGTTATTAGGCAGTCGTGGTGGATGTTCTTTGAAAGGGATTGGTAGTATGTAGTGACCATCTTCTTTGACTGCTTGCTTATTCCATAAATCCACAACTTGCTGGTCGACTACTGACAATGAGTTATTGTTCACATGCACTGGATCATCCAGTTTCCAAAATCTTTCAACAGCTTGTTGTAGAGAGTGGTCAGCTTGAATGAAATTGGCAGAGATAGATGTTGAACCATCAGCTACTGGTCCATGGAGTGTCCACCCCAGGCCAGTCAAAATTGCGTAAGGCTCACCTGACTCACCACAGCGTGTCTCACGAGGAGCAAGTATGTCTGGTTGGTCTAGACCTATCAGCAGGTGAACTTCATCGGCTAGGTCAATATCAGTTAAACTGATTTCATCTGCAATTTCCCTCAGATGCGGCCACTGGAACACCTCATGCTGTGTGACTAGATTGTCTAAACTTATGTTCAGGTGATCCCGACAGAGCACTCCCTTCATGAGGTAAGATGTGCTTTGTTGGGTATCTTCCACTCGTAGATCCACTGCTAGGGTGACAACATTGAGATTTTTGGTCTCCATGGTGTTCAGTTTAATGTTCATTTTACGTGACTCTAGCTTAAGAGCATGAACTAGCTTCTTAGAAGCAAAAGTCCCATTGGAGCCACTGTCAAGCAAAGCAAAGACATTCATAGAGAATCGTTTGTGTATGTCTGAAACTACTACAGGCACAATGGGAAGTGCAATCTTCTTTTGACTGCTTTCAATGCATTTTCTGGTGGCATGTGCTTGAATGGCTTGTGGCAGGTCGACAGCTGGCTCATCTTCAGTAGCTTGATTAGTAGATTGGCTTTTGTCATTGTTAGAAGCTACGATGGCAGAGTGTACCCAACTGTTGTGCTTTTTTCCACATCCAGGCACCTTGCATACCCAGCTGCGAGAACAGATCGCGCTGCGATGACCCATCATAAAGCAATTCAGGCAAAGTTGTTTTCGCTGAACAAAAGCCAAACGCTCTTGAACAGACAAAGCTCTGAAGGCTGGACACTGGTTCAGGAAGTGTTTGTCAGTGCACTTTGGACACTTAAATCTTGATGTTGTCTTTGGTGTGGACGATGTGTTGGATTCATTAGTAACTGACACTGTTGCGAATGTCTGTCTATTCTTATTGAAGCTTGACTTAGTATTTGATTTAGAACTCGCTGGAGAATTTCGACTGGCTGGAGTAAGAAGATTCCCAAAGATAGGATCAGCTCTCTTAGCGGCTTCAGATTGAACAAGACTAACTATGTCGTCCAACTTTGGTAAACATCCAGATTTGATAATCTCATAATTTACTGTGAGCCATCTTTTCTTTATGTCCTCAGGCAGCTTTTCCACAATCTGTAGCAGCACGTCCACCATTCAGCTCATCCTCACACTTCATTGCCTTTAGAGTGTCTCGACAGCTACACAGAATGTCTGCAAAACTTTGCAACTGCTTGTTGTCTTTAATGTCTTTGTGATTGAGCACCTTGTCGACCCATGCTTGTGATATTGAATATGGATTTCCAAAACGTCTTTTCAGAATAGCCATGGCTTCTGCATAGCCCAGGCTAGAGTCAGGGTTGTACAAGCAATGTGAGATAGCATCTCTAGCTTGGCCAACAGTATACTGATGAAGTCGAGTGAGTTTCTCTTGATCCGGCACTGTCTCTTTGTCAATCACTGAGGAAAACAATCTGATGAACTGCCAGTACTTTAAGGGTTCTCCATCGAACTTGATGATGTCAACAGGTGGTAAGTGCATGGAATCAACGGTGACTGATACTGTTGCCTTGACAGCTCTAGAAGTTGACATAAAGAATTCTCATTTACTGCTGAGAGTGATGGACGAAAGTTAAGGGATGGGTTACCTGACACAGGAGTTGAGAAATCTTTGTTTATTGCTGTTAACTCAGCCTTGTGTCGCTTTTCCTCCATCTCAGCGTCTTTGAGTTCCAGTAAGCCTTTTAGTCCATCCATTTCAAATTCAGCTTGCTTAAGTTGTAGTTTAAACTCTGCACGCAGACGTTCTTCTTGTTGAGCTAAAAGCACAGAGACCTCTTTATTTTCTTTCCACCTTAAATTATGTAGCTCTTGAAACTGGGTAGATAATTGGTCTACAGTAGACATTTGCGGTTTAACAGCTTCATCAAGCATTTGCTGTTCCTCTTGGAAGTTTGATGCATCAGACGATTCCATTGATGGCTTAAAGTCTTCAAGCCAGGTTAAGACTGTGTGCTGCAAGTCTTGCACATCCCGCAGCACTGACGTTAAATAGCCTTTAGAAGCATCAAGGTCATCATCATCTTCTAATGTTTTTTGGTACATGCCATGAAACTCATGAAACCGCAAAACAGCCTCATCCAAAGCAGTGAGTTTCATCTCTACCTCTTTGGGCTGATTACAGTTCATAGCAGTTGTAATCTGTGTCATCAAGCGTGTCACAGCAGCCTTTGCACCTCCACGTTGACGCTTGAGACCCCTTTGTTGTTGATCTGGGTTAGAACTTTCTTCTGTTTCTTGATCCATGTTGTTATAAATTTTATTTCTTCCTCGTGTTTGACTTTAATGTTACCCATAAAATGATAACATTAACTTGGAACTTGATTTTGTTTCCTTTATTCCACTAGTGCAGAACTCACACCGTACACATTTTGGTCATTGTTGTTGTTTACTTGTAGTTTAGAATTTGTGTACATTTATATGTGCATACATGTGTGTGTGGTCAAACACGCTGGGAATATATACTTTCAATTATAGATTAAATATGGAATTGTTATAGAAGTTCAGCAAGCTTCATCAAGCAGCGACATACATTGCCTGATTTTTTATACCAGTGTCTTTTTTCCTCTCACGCGATCACATGAGCCCACTGAAGCAACGTTCTTAAAGGGACAGCACACAACAGTCTTCTTCTACGTTTCTGAGCCTTGAGCGTGGAAGGACCCTTGCTGTCTATGAGAGGGTCGGAGAGCTCTCGGATTTCATTAAAAAGAAACTGAAGTTAAGATGAAAAAGATCTTACAGGTTTGGAACGACATGAGGGTGAGTAATTAATGACATAATTAATTTTAATTTGTGGGTGAACTATCCCTTTAAGAAGTAGCTTGTGGCCTTGTACTGACTCCCTCAAAGGAAGTCAAAACTAAATTTAGTTTAGCCTATTAGATGCAATATAATCAATATGTAAATACATTTGACATATTCTATAAAGAATCAACGTTTCTAAAGAAGGTTTCTTTATGTGTATTCTAATTTCCATCCACCTAAACAGTCATGTTCGCTGAAGAGATCTGTTACAGCTGAACGCCTGATCACTTTTCAGACGACATATCGACAAAATAAAAGTCCTGTCATTACTTAGCAGTTAATGAAGTAATGGGGTTTAATATATCTTGCTATATTATAAAGTCACCGCTAAAGAGAGTTGTTTGACACGCAGAGTATATTCAAAATATAGGGTGAAGTCAGCTAAAATGGGACACATTTTGATAAATGACTTATATACCAAATCAAATCAAATCAAATCAAATCAAATCAAATCACTTTTATTGTCACATCACCACAGCACAAGTGCCTTGGTGAGTGAAATTCTTATGAGCGTGCTCCAGACAGTGCAGAAAAACAACAGACAATTTACATATGGACAGACAGTGCAAAAAACAACAACAGACAATTTACATATGGACAGACAGTGCAAAAAAAACAACAGACAATTTACATATGGACAGACAGTGCAAAAAACAACAACAGACAATTTACATATGGACAGACAGTGCAAAAAAACAACAGACAATTTACATATGGACAGACAGTGCAAAAAAAACAACAACAGACAATTTACATATGGACAGACAGTGCAAAAAAACAACAACAGACAATTTACATATGGACAGACAGTGCAAAAAACAACAACAGCAATTTACATATGGACAGTACATATTTACAGACAGTACAGAAGACAATGTGCAAAATACACATACATATACTCAGTACACATAGTGTACTATAAAGACATACTTAATTATCAACAACACATTATACAGTACATCTACATTATGTACAGTATCTATACATAATGTAGTCTATGCATAGTAATAATGTGAGGTGCAACAGATTATAAATTAACAGCAGATTGGTTGGTTGAGCAGCAGATAGATGTGCAAAGGTGCAACAGATTATTCATATGCAGTGTCGTGGATGTGCATCGTATGGTGTCCAGTGATAGCAGATAGGTTGTGTTAGTGCAGTGTGTGCGTGTAGTCCAGTTGAACGGTGTTAAAGTGCAGTGCATGGCATGTTGTGTGAGTGGGAGTGTGATGTAGGGTGGGTTATTTCTGACTGTTCATTAGCCTGATAGCCTGAGGGAAAAAGCTGTCCCTCAGTCGGCTAGTGCGGGATCGGATGCTGCGGAAACGTCGCCCTGAGGGCAGCAGAGAGAGCAGTCTGTGGGACGGGTGGCTGGAGTCTTTGATAATCCTCCGGGCTTTCCTTGTGCACCGCCTGGTGTAGATATCCTGGAGGGAGGGAAGCTCACCTCCAACAATGTGGCGGGCAGTTCGCACGACCCTTTGCAGAGCCCTGCGGTTGCCAGCGGTGCTGTTTCCAAACCAGGCGGTGATACAGCCGGTCAGGATGCTCTCCACAGTGCAGGTGTAGAAGGACCTGAGGATTCTGGGGCTCGTTCCAAACTTCCTCAGCCGTCTCAGGAAGAAGAGACGCTGATGTGCCTTCTTCAGCACTGCATCTGTGATATTTTGATATTATACCAATGATATTTTTATAAATTGGCATGGGTCTCTACACATACATTAATATATATATATTGTCTTTAGTGTGCCATAGCAACAACACCATAAATGTATGTCATTAAATAGAACGTTGAATGAATATTTCATTAACAATGCAATTAAAAATGAACTGATCATGTTGTATAGGTGTGTGTTTCTGTGCATGTATGTGTTCGCTTGTCAATTATTCGTCAAGCATTTTGTTAAAGATTAGAACATCTTTGACAAAAATAATAATAATAAAATAAAATACACACAAACCTCTTTAACAGTTGTTAAAGAATTGTTGTTGAAAATTGTGGCCCATTATACCTAAAATGACCTGTTTCACAAAAATCGAGTTTTCTTTTTTAAATTAAATGTCAAAACATTGTTCATAAACCTTATCTTTGTTGGTAAGCTTACTTATAACTGCTTTAGTACCCTTATTAGTGATGAATGAGTTAGTCTCACTTACCTTACAATTTCTCTGACAAGCTTCATGTAACACTCTGCCCTGCCCACCTTAAAAAACTCAGACCAAAAAAATGATTTGTTATATTTGTTTTTATATGTCAACAAGTGTTTAAGCAACAATGCAAGATCAGTTATTGTAATTGGATGTACAAATATAAAGAGCTATGATGCTAACTGTAATGAGAGGGGTCAGGGACGTTGAGATCGAGATGCAGCTTTATTAAACAAGAGGAGGTCAGACAGGCAAAGTTCAGTCAACAGTAACTAGACTAACGTAGGCAAGGCTGGTACACACGCAGGGACAATGCAAAGATCGGGACAGGTGGCAGACAGAGAGAAAATCCAAAAGGCAGGCAGCAAACGGTCAGATGAGAATAAACAGTCCAGGTAGTCAACAAGATAAACACACAGAGAAAACACTCAGAGATCTAGATAGTGGCAAAACAATACTCGGCAATGAGAGACAGGAAGTCCAAGGCTTATATAGAGTGTGTGATCAGTGCAATCAGCTGTGTGACGTCAGTGCAGTGGGTTATGGGAAATGTAGTCCGTGGGTGACGTGCAGTAGTAGTGTGGTGCAAGCGTCAATGTGTTGGAAGGGCAACCAGATTCGTGACACTTTTATTTGGCCCAGCATATCCCATTTTATCTGACTTCACCCTAGCCAGGCCTTGAGTGATTCTGTGTTCATGAAACACAATAGCTATTAGGCATACATTTAGACAATACATATTGTTGTACAATTAAGACTTTTGTTTTCTCTGAACATTCAAAACGCTGTTTTTAAAGTGTTTTCTTGGTTATGTGAACGTTCAGAACATTCTATTTTGTATATTTGGAATGTTAATTGTGAAGTTGTCCGAACGTTCTGAAACAAGAAGAATTTTTTCAAGTTAGACAAACTAACATTTAAACAGCTAAAATGTTTCAGGAAAAAAACATTGCATGAAGGACATAATGTGCTAACGTTCTGAGAACATTAGAACACCAGATCACTAAACATTTGTGTTGATACTGAAGGAACGTTTGTTCATAACTTTGAGAGAACATTATCCAAAGCTCCAAGAACGTTCCCAGTCAGCTGAGATCACAACGAATGTGAGTGTTTCGTCCTGAAGATCAAACCTCAAGACTGAACCTACAGAAATTCCTTTCAAAAAGCTGACCACCCCTGAAAGTCACTCTTGCTATAAATCAAACAATGATTTAATATTTCCCAATACATCTTACATCATTTCAAGATTTGCTCAATGGTGTGTCAGCTTGGAGAC